>CANYBF011763246.1:0-26493 GCA_948192965.1 Dalechampia spathulata | reverse complement strand
AAATTAATCTAATAAATATAAATAATAAAATATATTTTTGTTTAATATAAATTACTGAATAAAATAAATTTATTAATTGTAATTAGTATATTATTTTTATAATAATTGCAATTAGTATATTATTAAATTAAATTATATTGTATTTTATATAATTATTTTATTAAATTTAAAAAATATATGGCTTAATATTAATTAACATAATATTAAATTATATTATATTTTATATAATTATCTTAATAATAAAATATTTAATAATTAATATATAATCAATGATAAATTAGTAATATTTATCTTTGAATAAAATTTAATAATTATTAAATATAAATAAAATTAGTAATTTTTTTAATTCAAAATTTAATTGCTAACAAATATAAATAAAATGAATAGTATTTCTATTTGAATAAAATTACTAGTTTTTAACTTTGAATAAAATTTAGTACCTAATAAATACAAATAAAATGATAATTATATAAAATTTGTTAATTTTAATTTGTTAATTTGTTAATTTTAATAATGATATAATGATTTAATATTATATTAATTCATATTACGGCATAAATTTTTCAAATTTAACAAGATAATTATATAAAGTTTAATTTAATTTAATATTATGATAATTAATATTAGTATTTGCTTTCATTTTTTATAAAAAAATAGATAAAAATATTATATAAACAATATTTTAAATAAGTACATAATACTTACAAATGACGGGTCAAAAAAATTTGAAAACATAAAATATAAAATTATTATAAATGATGGGTCAAAAAATTTATTCTAACGTATGACGCACGTTATGAAACTCTAGTTTATATAATATTTTAAAATAAAAACACTTTCTACAATTAATATTTTGATAAACTGTTTAATTTAAAATAATAAATAAATAAAACTATGTTAGTTAGAGTACTTTGTCTAACAATGTTTTTTTGACAACAACTTTAAAGTAGTATTTTATGTTTTGGTAAAAACATCATTTTCTCTTTGAGATTGTTTGATTACTAGCATTTACCATTTAGAGTTTTAAGTATTATTTTATGAAAATTGATTCTAATCAATTTCTAATTTTTACTCAATATTTTTATTATTTTAGATTAAACAAATATTCAAAATAATAATTTTATTGATTATTTTAACTTTAAAATACTATATAACAGTCAACTACTAATAGTTGATGTGCAACAACTATCAAGATATTATTTAAAATTTTAAAAATGAATATTAATATTATATTATTAAAATAATATTAAAAGATAAAATACGTTTATTAATTTGGGACGTAGCTAATTGATTAGAAATTGATGTTAAATAAACCTAATTAGTAAGTGGCTTTCAAATTGGATGATTTTCTTTGAGATGGGTGTTGTGGTAATACACTGCAAGTGATGTATAAATGAAAGAAAAACGACACTACTTCATGGAATTCTTGTAAAACGACACTAATTTATGGGACAGTTGATTTTGACTAATCCTTACATTAACTCATTTAAAACTCGTAATTTAACAAATTCAAATTCTTAAAAATTATATTATTTTGTCAAAATTTAAAATTTAAATTTTTATTTAAATTTAAAATATAATATATATATATATATATGTATGTATATTTAATTAGATAAGTTAGGATTCAGAAGTTACGCACGATATTTAATTTAAATGGATAATTATTGATTTGCGAATAAAATAAATTTCTAAAAAAATCAATCAAATGCAAGTGGATAGAAGAAAGAAAAACGGAACTGTGGAACAGCTGGATGTATGGATAAATTATAAAACAGAGTTAGGGTATAAATAGAGTTGATTTTAATTGAATTTGTGCATGAACTTGGACTGGCGTGATGGCATCAGTCATCTGTCTGACCTAATTTCCATCTCAAAATCTTTATTATTATGAATTTAATTCTCATATGTCATTTTTCATGATTTTTTTTAAAAATAATTTAGAACCCATGTAAACAAATAAAGAAATATGCTTTTACCCAAAAAAATATATAGGAAAAATGCAAACTATTTATTAAAATATCTTAATTTAAAAAAAATTTATCAAAATATACCACATATATAAAATAAATATTTTAATATGAAATATTGAAATCATATATAAAATGCAATTATTTTTATTATTAATAATAAATATATTTTAAATATTTTTAATCATCATCAATTTCATACGTATTTTATATTCATTTATGATAAAAATATAAAAATATCAGTTTAATTAGTTTATCTCTTTTATAATAATTATTCTTACAATATGATAAAATTTATCAAGTTAAAAATAATAATCAATATTATAAATTAAAATAATTTTAAATAAAAATTAAAAAAAAATTAACATGAAAAGAACTATAATAAAAATGGATTAAAAATTCAAAGATATTTTTATAAAAAAAAAACGAAAAAACTCATTTATATATTTAAATTTAATTTAAGATGATATATATATATATATATATATATATATATATAATTATATTTTATATAAAGATGAAACATTAATATATATATAATCTAACATCAGCTTTGATAGCAATTTGAAATGAACGATGCATCCAATCTTGGATGTTACGTGAGAATATTAAGATTAAGTCCGACTTAAGATACGTGCATTTCCATTTATAATGGTGGTCTTGCTTTACTTTTCTTAGTAAGATATCTTCATGTATATGTGTTTAAATATCGTTATTATTAATCTTGGATTTATGTATTTTTGTTAAAATAGAGGAAAAAGGTTAGAGGGGCACCATCCTGCCACAGTGATGGAATGGACTGATGATGACTTGATAACGAACAGGAATTAGGGTTTATGTAATATGCCAGCAGCCTCTGGATGGAAAAGTTGTCGGTCGGTTTCTTCCTTCTCATTTGCAATTTCTCAGCATCATCATCATGTTTTAATAATTAATAATATTATTACCATAACCATCAATAAAGTTCTTCTTTATTGTTATTTCTAATTGTCATTTTCTTTTCTTAATGCAAATAATTAGCATTGCATTTCATAATTAAATGATTCCATTCCCTTAATGCCTTTTGTTTTGTTTATTTAAATGATTCTTGATCAATAATATAATTTTTGGAATATTTCAGATCATATATATATATAATTTAATTAAAAAAATTTTATATGTTAATGATATTATAATTTAATGATATAAGTATTTAATAAAAAATTTAAGAGGTTTAGATTTGAAAAAAAAAACTTTATATAGATATTTACTTATTTTTATGAATGTGAGTAATTTTTAATTTAATTAAAATTAATTACTACAAAGTTATATTTTGATATCTTTTTCTATGATAATAAAAAATGAAGAGCATGATGATGATATAAGAGTTAGAAATTTTGAAATATTTTTATATCTAAGATGATAAAATAATAAATTATTAAATATCTTTATAGTTAGAAGATCATTATCTTTCAAAAATAGGCAAAAAGGCGAAATACAGAGTCAATTTTCTAGTATGGAAGAGGCATAGTGGTCAATTCTATTATTAATTATGGTTTAACTATGATTAATTATCATATTAATTATTCAGCTAGGATATTGCTTACCTTATAATCAATTCAATGCCTATTTATAATTCATTGCACATGGTTTTTTTTGGACCAATTTGGATTGAAAAAAAAATGATAATGATTTAACTTTGAGAGATGCTTAATTTTGAATTTGAATTCGTTCAATTTTGGTCATTGTAATTTATTGGGATAATTATTAAAATAACATATTTTATTTTATATTTTATAATAATATTAAAAATTTTATAAAATTAACAAATTAATTTTAAAAATAATGAATTTTTATGATATATATAATAAATTGAAAGTAAACCTCAAGCAATCTTGATACGACCTATAAATTCACGTTAAACTTTAAGAAGCATTATTTGTATAAATATGTTTAAAAAATTATATTTTTTTATAATTTTTATAATATATTTTTATAAAATTTTTTCCACTCTTGGAAAATTTCAAAATTCCCCTAATTAGTTTTCCTTTTGGGCCATTCATCCTTCTAATCAAAGGTTGACCTTTCACTTTCTTTGAACACACACACACATATATATATATACACACATGCATGCATGCATGCATGGATGTATGATGTGCTTTTTTTTTGAAGATGTTAGATTGGAAGTTATTATCATGAACATGTTTTTGAAATGTAATTTTTACATTAATGAAGATTGTCAACTTTCATGGATTTATAATGAGATAAACCAAATAATCCATAATTTCCACTATCAATTGAATGCTTACGAACTAGAATTAATATGGCAACCTCATTATCTTCAATTTCAACTTTTCTAAGCATCATTATGGGATTTATTATGGAGTTGTAATCACTATCATCATAATTAAATTTATAATATATATATATATATATATAATATTCAATATGTAAAATCAATTTCATTCTTATTTATCTTATTTTTGAGAATTAAAATGAATTTGTATTTAGATTTTCGTATGTTTGTAAATTATTTTTTAAAATTACATTATAAAAATTGTTCAGAATTACGATGACAGGTAGCCATTCCTAAATTGATAAATATCATCGCAATATTGATTGATGACGGATTTGCGATGAAAGTACTCTATAAGTAAAGTTTATCGAATAACTTAGATTAAATTTAAATTATTTAATTTTGAGGAAGAAAATATATGTATGTATATATATGTATGTATATATATATTGACGTGTAAGGATAAATTCGACATTGGTTACGGTGTCAACGTCTTGTTGGGTTCCATGGATATGAATGGTGGAAACTAGATGGATGTAGTTGATGGATTAAATGCCTATGATTTTATTTCCGAACATGATCGATCAAGTTTCAAATATTGAAATTTTTATTTTTTCTATTATTTTTACGTTTTAAAAATTTAATATAATATCCTAATTTTATATATAATATGATATATTCTCTTAACATATCTCCTTAGATTTATAATAATTGACTATGAAGTTCTAAATATATTAGTACCATGTTACTAATTTAAAAAGTATGATAATAATATGTTTAAATTTATGAATTCTATTTTTCCGATTAAACAATAAAACCATTTCATAAAATTCATATTACGTCAATCAAATAACCTAATAAGCATTGAACGCGTAGGCTATCTCATACATGCAATTTGCAATACAGTTGGTAACCCTTCTATTCCTTATCCATTAACCAAAGGATAATTACGAAAATATCACCTTTTTCAAAGTATTTATATAAATATAATGATTTTTTTAATTTTTAAAATATTATGATATTTTTTTATTTCAAAAATAGTATTCCCAACTTTTCTATTTTCAAAATACTGTTTTTTAGTTTATTATTTTTAGTATTATATATATTTTTCTTATAAAAATATGTTTCAAAATTAAAAATGATTGAAATATAAAAAATATGTTATTTATTAAATAAATATTAAAATTTTATAATTTAGATTTTTAATATCAAATATTTAAAATATGTATTTCAAATATTTAATATACATTTTAATGATATTTTTAAGTATATTATATATATATTATAATATATAATGTTTTTTTTTATAATTTTTAAAAAACTTTATACTTTTAAAATTATTTTTAAATTTTCATATTTTTTAAAAATACAACTTTAATTTTAGAAACCTTTTTCTATATTTTCCAAGAAACTCTTGGCCAAACTACAATTAGGTGAGGAAATTGAGGCTTTTGAATAAAAAAAAATAGAATTAATAAATTTGATTTAATTTAATTTAATTTAAAATTTAAACATTGAATTGATGAATGTTGAGCCCTAACTTCAATGAGAAGGTCCACGTAAATGAAATAATAATTCCTGTGTGGGAATGGAACTTATGAAAAGTATATGCTTGCTTTTTTTAATATAATCGATTAAGTTGTTAAATATTTTAAAATGAAGCAAAAAATATTAAATAGATATATGAAATATAAGATGTATTTTATTATATAGTTTATTATGAAGGATGTGAATATGATAACCACCTCTCTTGTTAGTTTGATTTCATGGCCATATCAAACTGATTGATGGATGATTAATGGAGTAATCATCCGACAATATATGGGTTATTCATATAATGTTTGATGTTAATTTTCAGACATTATTAATTTATATAATTTGACATGTCAGCCTAAAACCACAACACCCAATGCATCTCCACATGCTTTTCATTAATGTTTATTACACAAATCATTATTTGATTATCTATCTTATATCTCAATATTAATTATTTTATTTATTATTTAATATAATTTATTTTACTGTAAATTGATAAAAAAAAATTGTTTATCGATATGTACATATTAATATGATTAAATTGATTAAAATAAAAACATGTTTTTTTATTAGTTTAATATAAGTACAACAATTTGGTATTTTATTTGAAACTATATATATAATTATTAATTACAATCATTTCTATTAAAAATTAATATTTAAATGTGAATATTATTTTAAAATAATTTCATATAAAATTTTTTATCATCTTTTCTCTATATATTTCATATAATATAGTTACACAGATAAACATAGATTCTTTACACCTTATGAAGAAATTCATTTTAATTATATGTGGGTTTTATGTTTGATTTATATTATAGAATTAATTTAAATCATAATAATTTATTTTAAATTTATAAATAAATTTTCATAGACGTTCAAAATTTGAAGCATTCCATTGAATATTTTCTACATGCTATTTATTAAGAAAAGGTATTTCCCAAACACTCCTTCAAATGGTAAATTAATGGACCAATCTTTAACTTCAATTAGATTCTAATATAATAAACATCCTTAAATTCATTATCTTTTTAATCCTTTTTTTTTAATCATTGCTGCCTTTTTATTTTCATAATTATTTATCTTGTAATAATTTGATTCAATCAAATGATATTTATAACAAAAAATATTATAAAATAAAAAATTTGAGTTTGAATTTAAACATTTTTATGAAAGTATATATTTATATTATTGAATTGCAAGATTGTTAATGAGAGTTACTTGAATTTTTTGTGTGAGGTTAATATTTTATTAACTTTATGAAGATTTGTGAAATTTATTTATAATTTTAAGTAAAGCGTTTTTGTGGTATAAAATTTATTAAATTTATTTTTGAACCAAATAAAATTTAAAAGGATTTTTGAGATTTTAAAAAGAAAAATGAGGAATAAAAAGACATGAATGTTATAAATTCAAATATATAGAAGAAAATACAATTTTGTTTTGTGAATATTGCAATTGAATTACCAATGTTATATTTTGGTTAATATTTATTATGTTTATATGATATTTGTATTTTAATATTATGTATTTAATTTATTTTGAATATTAAAAAATTCATAACGAATATATTTTATTAATACATATTATTCATTATCAGAATATAAATTCTTCTTTTTTTTTTGAAGAAAACACATGAATTCATCTCATTATTATTTTTTATTTGAAAAATAATAAAACCTACACTGTTTAGACCACGTGTGGAATATTCCATTTCCTGCTTACTACAGACACACGTGTGGATAATTTGATCGCTGCCATTTAATTTTTCTTAAAAAAACAATTGTATACAACCACCATCTAATATAAAATAATAAATTAATACTTTAAGTGTTTGGATTATATATAAAAAAGAATGAATATTTAAAATTAATTATCATACATATTATATTATATTATTATTGATTATTGATTATTGATTATTGTACAAATAATATAAAATAATCGACTTCATGACTTGAAAAGAATTTTATCTTAAATCTCGAATATCAATTAAGGAATATCGATTAGGTACAACTATAAAGTCGAATTAAGGGGTTAGCTGGTAATACTTTAATATAACTTCAATACTTACAATAAATTAAAAAATGAAAGTAATTAATGGTAATAATAATAATAATAACAATAATAATAAGTATCTGAATTACCAAAAAAATATATTATATATATACTTGATTATAGAATCTTTATGATTTAGTTTTGTTAAAAATGGAATTGGGGAATTTGATTGGTAGGTTGGGGAATTGCTTTCCCATTGGCTACCAAAGAGAGAATTCATTGACAAGAATTTAAGAAATGGGGTGAGGATGTGGAGCCTTTTGAACTTGTCTTTTCTTGCATGTTTTGAGAATAATCAAGAATTCATGCATTCTGCCCCTTTCTCTTTTTTGAATTTTTTTCTTTCGAAAATAGACAAAATAAGTAAAATATTTTTCAAAATTATTATAAAATTTAGCATTTTTTTCAAATAATATAAAATGGTAAAAAAATATTTACAAAAATACAATTTTCTCAAAAATTTATTGAAGTATATCATGTTCATATAGTATATGAATTTTATATGAAATAAAATTATTTCTAAAAGTTTGATAAATAACCAAAATATATTTTTTTATTTTCATAATATAATTAATTTAAAGTATATTTATATTTAAATGCTTATATTTTTCTTTCTATAATATCCCATATATGACTTTTTTTTTATTTTTTTTTTATTTCGTCACATTTTTTTATAATAAAAAAATACATAAAAGAACCAACAATTTAAGGTAAAATTCAACTTAAAAAAGGGAAAAAAGAAATCATATGAAGAAAAGCATAAATCAATAGGCAAGAAATTAAAAAAAATAAATAGATCCCAAATAAAAGGAAGTTCATTTTGTAAACAAAATAAATAAAATACTACCTGTAAATTTATAAATCAAAAAAGAATTGAAAATGAAAATAAATTTCAAAGATTATAGTATTGATTTGAAGTATTCAATTGAAAAGTGAATAAATATGATATATTTTTTAATCTTGAATCAAATTAGTTTGATATTTATTTTTATTTTAGATAGTATCTGTAAATTAATTAATATTTAAGTCAAATTGAATTAAAACTATATTGGATTTTATTATGTGTAATTTTATTTTTATATAATATCATATATATATTATAGATAAATATTTTAAATATTATATTAAAATATATTTAAATAAACTTATAAATTTATAAAGCTAATTTTATGAACTATCATGTTAATATTTTGATATTTTGGACAATTAAATTGTTACATGATGAAGTATATCAATTTTATTTTTTATAATGATATTATAGGTTATTTTTTATGGTATTTGTTATTGTTTTAATTAAAGATCTCGTTCATTAATTTTTTAAAAAAGAAAAGTAAATAAAACTTTAGATCTAATAAAATTTCGGATCTATGTATTATTTGAAATTATTTTGATTCAAACTAATAGAATCGAATTGCTCTGAAAAATTTAGATCAATACAATTCAAAGATTTTCTATAGTTAAATTAAATTTAGAAATTCTAATATTAATATCTTTGGATTTTTATTCGGGTTCAAGCATTTTCTATTAAGTAGAGGTCCGACCCGTACTCAACCTAATTTTTTTTTATTGTTTTCAACAGTTCAATATGATCTTTTGGGTTTCCACAAATGAGGGCCATGGATGCACCCAAACCCGGGTTTGAATTTCAATTTAAAAGGGCTAATCGGAGAACACCCTTTAGCCTGTAATTTTGAACCATTTAAATCAGAAATGCATTTTGTAATATTATTTGTTTGTTTGGTTATTTAATAATCTTACTTTTATTAAACTTCAAAATTGTTTTTAATTCTTTAATTTTCTTGCAAGAATTTTTTATATCGCGATCGCCTACCACAACCACTCTAAATATCATTTCAGATGGGCTTCAGCCCAGCTGAATGTACGGCCCATAAGCCCAGTAACGTGGTTACCCCTCTTAACTTCGCATGTCAAATAGCTTCAAAAATTATCAGTACATGTTTTACGAAATTTTATAAAAATAATAAATTTTTTATAAATATTTTAAAAATAATAAATTTTTATTTTAAATAAAATAATATATTTTTAAAAAAATTTTAATTTAAAAAAATCCAAAAAATTACTAAAATATGAAATAATAATAATATTCATTTATGAAAGCAAAGCAGACCTCAATATTTGAATTACATAACATAAAATACCAAGTTGATTTAGTATATATGTCTGTGAGGTCAGAAAATCCTTGCCATCAAAACATTAATGCAAACTGGTACAAAATATAATTCATGGTTGGAGCGTAGCGAGTCCATCAAATCTGGCCATGCCATATGCCCTCCACGTGATCACTTTTACTTACCACTCCCTTTATTGTTATGACAAAATTTTTAATTTTTTTAAATTAATTAATATTAAAAAATTATATAAATATTTATGATATTCAATTATGATTGATATCTTAACTATTAAATCTATCTATTAGATATAAGTATAAAATAGATTAATTAATTTATAATATTAATTTTGAAATTTTATTTGGTATAGTAAAATTTTTAAAAATGATTGGAGTAAATAAAAAATAAAAATGGAAGGGGGGAAGGGGGAGGATCACATGTGATAACAGCGACATGATTGAGTAGAGATACGAGGAGAGATGATTTCTGAGAAACAGCATCAGTTCAGTTCCTTTCTTTACTTCTCTTTTCTTGTCTTCAGTGACCCTTTTACTTGCTTCAATTATTACATCAATATCCCAAGCTCAAACCACAAACACATCATCATCGTCATCATCATCACCTTCTCTTCTTAAACCAGTCCTTATAACAATTAATCCCTCTTTTTTAAAAAAATAAAATAAAATACAACATATGAATGAATGAAAGCGATTATCCAATATATTCACAGCTGTAATGAAAATGTCAGCTTCTGGTCTAATATTCTGTCTCTCAATATCTCTTATGGAACTCTTATGGCGTTTCCTGTAGCTGTTTTGGGTTCTTATTGTCTTTATACATACATGCATATATATATATATATATATATATATATATATATATATAATATGCATACACATACACCAGTAGCCCTTCTATTTTTTTAACTTTTTTATTTTCTTTAATAAAATTGTCTATGTCTGTTTCTTGTATTATTTTATGATCTATCTTTGTAATAGCTTTGATTCTGAGGGCTCAGCAACCAAGGTTTTAGCTTCTTCTTTGCCTTCTTGGCTTTCCTTTTAACCTGCTTCTGCACTTCCCATTTGTCCTTCCTCGTTCCATCACCTCAACAATTTCAGAATTCCTTTCTTTTTCTTTTCTTGCCTTATATAATTAGAGAAACCAGCTTCAATTATTTATTTTATTTTTCCTCTCAACTACTCGACCTAATTTTGTTGATTTCATTCTTCTGTTCCTACTTATATAATCTCGCTTGCTTCTTTCCCTTCCATCTTGTAATACAAGTTCTTTGTTCTCACCGAGTTTTCACTACAAATTATATGTATTGCACCTTCGCTTATATCTTCAGAATGGTGGGGTGTAGTTGTAATCTTGTTTCATGTCGAAGACTTTGCTGTCTAACTCTTTCCTTCCTCTTTCTGTTGATTTCAAGCTCAATCCAAGTTAGATTCATGGCAGAAGGTAACTGGGTTGCTCTTATTTTCCATTTTTAAATCGAAAGCACTTCATATTTTCGAACTTCCCTTATAGTTACTGTTCTAGAGCTGAAAGTTTTCTTTCCTTTTGTCTTCCCATTGCAGGTAGAGCAACTCCTGTTTCTGCCAGCCATTCGCAGGTAAGGATCGTGTTTTCTTCATCATGCCGCCATCTGTGATCGTAGCAACAAATGAAGGAAAGAACACATAATTTGAGTATTAATTTCGTTTTGTTTTTGTTTAATTTATGTTAGACAGTAAATGAAGAGAAAATGCTGATGAGATCTCAGATAGGATCAAAGCCACCAAGATGTGAAAGAAGATGCAGTACATGTGAACATTGCGAGGCCATTCAAGTTCCTACAAATCCTCAAATCAACCATGGAAACAGACGCTACTCAACCATTGCATATGCAAGAGGAGATTACGCTTCCAATTATAAGCCAATGAGTTGGAAATGCAAATGTGGCAATTTAATCTTTAATCCTTGATTGAATTCCTTCACCTTATTGTGTTATATATATATAGATATATATATATATAAACTTTCAAGTTTCTTTCAATTATATATTTATCAACACAGTTTCCTTTTCCTTTCTTTTCTTTTCTTTTCCAGTTGGTTGAAGTGGAGGATGTACATTATAACTATTTAATGAAGGATTTTCTTCTACTTTCTGGGTTCTTTTTCTAATTAGAAATACAGGAACAGGTTAAGTAGGGTTTCTTGCCCTCCTTTTGCTTATTCTCTGACATCTTTTTGAGCTACAACCCTTTTCCAGACGGGTTTTTGCATCCGTTCTGATCTATCAGCATTCATATATTACTTTATGAGGCAATCGTTCATCGTGCATAATTTTGTAGCATAAATATAAATACGTAACTTCCAAAGGATAAGGAGGGCATAGGCTTAAGAAGAAAAGTTCGGATGTCTTCGTGTAATAAAATAGTTAAGCACTTGATTTCCTGTAAGATTGAGAAGTGGAGTGGATGCTAGCTAAGCTTGAGCTTTTCCATGACAAGTCCATGGGAGAGGGACAAAGATTTGTTAAAGATGAAAGCAGGCTACAGGATTCGGCGTGTTTATGTGTAAAAAGGAAAATAAAATTATGTTAAAATAGCTGGCCCAATTAATGAACTGGCAGTAGGATGATCAGGCCATTGTCCAATTGCCAGTTTATGGGTTTTAGAGTAATGCATTTGCTTGACGTGTAAGAAATCACAAATTATGGGTTTCTCAAACTTCCCCAAAATGGTGTCAAAATGGGTCTGGATCTCACTTACAGTATGCATTTTCTTGATTAACGTATTGTTTGAGCTTCATATTGTCACATCCCATCCATATTCGTCCTTGAGGAAAAAGAAATGGAAGAGATACTGTAGCCATGAAGCCATTATCAGCATCGCAAGCTCGTACATTTGCAGACAACACTTATCAAGGAGCAAACAGGAAAAAATCCCAAATCAATCAAGTTGTAATATAAGTACAATATATCCTGAAACCAATATGAATGACTGACCACTCATTGTAGCAGCACACAGGGGGACGTTAGAAACTTGGTAGACAGCAGCAAAAAATAGTTCATGGACAAGATCAACCTTGAATTTCCGGTCTTTCATGTTCAATAGATCAAGAAACCGTGTGATATTCAAGGAAATATGAATTCAACCTTAAATGGTAACTAACCAACTAACAAGCCATGACAGATATATTATTAAGTTATCATGCCTATCAACATTGTAATAAGAACATAGAGCCTATTTTGTATTAATTCTGTCTGCTATTTTTCTATTTTCTTACAGCATTACGCTTGGAATGAAGCACTTTCTCAAGTTTTTAAGGAAGAAAAGAAGAGTTTGGGGATAAAGAACGATCGATGTCAGAAGTTTTTACCAACTGAAAGGCGAAAGATCTGAATAAGGGCAGTGCTCTTTTTAAGTTAAACTGATCAGAATAAAAAGGACAAGTTAATGAGAGCTCATCTTTTAACAACCTGATGGTGGAGATTCGAGGTGAGGCAGCCCATCATCGGCCACCATCAAACTTTGAAACTATAAAATAAAATTGTCCATTGGAAAATGATACAAAGTGTGGTAAAGATCACAAGACCCAAATGGAACAGTCACGTGTGGTATGGCCCTGGAAAGATCTCTCAGAAACCTGATAAATTTTTGAAAAAAGGAGAATGTTGGTGCAAAGGTCAAGAAAGAACAGTCTGAAAAGATTAGAAAAAGAAAGAAAGAAAGAAAAGCTGGTTTATCTTGTAGCGAAAAGCTAAACGGATTCTGATTCCCAACGTGCTTTTGACAATGTATACGCAAATGGAAAGAAATTCCAAGTTATGGACAAAATACACTATCCTGATCATCACCTCAGAATTTGCGTTACAAGCAACACCTTATACCATACGATTCCTATGCTTTCTTTTTCCCTGGTGCAATCAATCATGCAATATTAGCGGCCCTTTTCTTTCGGCTGATAGGGTATTATCGTGGGCCACTTTGCCTCTCCCAAAAGGATCAAATTTGATCAGATTCTGTAAAAGAACTAGGCTTTAAATGCAACAATAGAAACGTACCAGATGGGTTCCTGTAGCACTTGAAGTCTAGAAGCCAGCTAACTTTTCTGTTTCTTTTTAATTTTGATCCTCCTATGGAACCTAGGAAAAGCCATCCACACCAGGAAAAAGGAAATTCTCGATCGAGATTTTAGCTTGCAAAATACAAGATCCTGATGAGTGAGCTTTCCCCGTGGATCACAGGAGATAGGTTGGTTTTTGGAAGGCAGACAATGAACAAGACAAGAATAACAGCAGAACCCGATATGTACCTATTCCTGTTATTTACTCTCATCTCATGATTCCCTTCTACCATCGCTAATTACTGACATCTTACAACTATAAATCATCAATCATCCCTTAGAATTCCATTCAGTTTATATATATATATATATAAATAAGCTTGAACGGATGAACCAATTAAGTACGACTGACTCCATTAATATCGATTTGACTTGTTAAAGATCTTGGACAGCTAGCAAGTTGGAAGATAAGATTGTTATTCGCCGGTACGATGGCAAAGCCCCACTCTGCGAATAAATCAGAAAAAGAACTTCTCATTTCCTTTTCTGGGAGATTCTCTTGGGATTTTTCATCCTTCAATATTTATGGAAAACAATATTCTAACTATTTTTAGCATATTAAAACAAATTTCAACGAAACATTAATTAAAAATATGTCACAGTTATAAGTGGTATAAATTTGGCTTTCTTAGGGCAAAGGGATGACAAGTGGACTTGTAATCCTGCCCACCAGAAAACAAGACGATTGTTTAGCAAATGGATATGATCCACTCACATTCCATTGTCGATCCCTGCACAAGATGCATATGCAATAACCTACCTTCCAAAAGTGTTCCATAAAAACACTACTTCACGAGATTAGTATAAACTGTCATTACTAAACATTTAACCTTTGAAGTTATTTTCCTCCCTTATATTTTACCTTCTTATTATCTTCTTATGTTTGAAAAGATTAAGAAAAATACGAAGGAAAGAAAAATAAAATTAAAATGTAAGTGAAAAACATTTTTCTTACAAAATGAGAGGATTGAAATGTAAGGAAAATAAGGATTATTTTCTTTATTCCCTTTATTTTCTCCCCATTCCCAAACAAGAGATTTTAATTTTCCTCTCATGTTTTACCTCTTTATTTTCTTTCCTCTCTTATTTTCCATCCATCCAAACAAAGGTTAAACTCTAACATAACAACTAACATTCCATTACTAGTTCCTTGATGCTAATCCAGGGGGCTATCTTTCACGTTAGTAAAGCTTATCCATTCACTCGGACAGTATGAAGAAAACTCTAATAGTTATAGGAGTACAGCTCAAGCTTTTCTCGTCAATACTGCATAGAAATCCTTGGTTCTGCCCTATTATCAGTGACAATCTACCAATTTAATAGGGTTGGAGGACGACGCAAGTGGACCAACATTTTTCTACAAGATTCCTCTTGGATCAATTACTTCATAACATCCTCCAGGTATCATATCCAATTTTGAGAACACATACACCCACAAAATAGACTAAGATGTCTAGTACCTTAATGACAAGCTAACAAAGGCAAGATATATGAAAATTATGCCATAGATTGATTACGTGCATAATTCATCCGACTGGTCCTGTTCCTTGCACCATTGCACAAAATTCCCAGTAGGCACACAATCAGGCATATAATATATAAATACAAAACAAAGCATAAAAGGTTGTAAATTAACTTAGTAAGTCTTAACTGAGTCTATTCTCCATATCTCCATAAAGGAACTGTCAATCATACGGCACACTGGAAATATCAATACTTAATACTGCACAGTGAATTGTCAAGTGAAAAAAATTTTCTACGAAGCACCTTACTAAGATGTAACACCAATTGTAAAATTGGAAAACACCGGTAGAGACCTTGTTCACACGGACACGTATCATGTACCTTATCCTTAAGTATGCATCATCGTGAATACATAAATGACTAAAAACAAAAAGTAAAATATGCATACATCAATCAATCATGGCTAGAAATTACGAAGAAAATAACATAATGCAGACCACTCATTGTTTCATATTAAAAGAACTGTCTGGAGCTTGGATGTAGCTGACAATGCCAGAGAAAAACCTGAAGCACAAGCTAAATGAATGTAGGCAAAAATTTTTTGTTTACACAAAAGTCGTCTTCGTAACTAACATTGATTTTACACTATAGGCGTTTTTGTTTTCCACAAATAGTTCTAATAAAAAAAGGAGTCAGTCAAATTCCAAAAAAAAAAAAAAGAGAGAAAAATTACACAATTAAGAAGTTGGTAATTCAGAAAGCATCCTCCAATGTATGAATTTATCTAACCATTTTCTGTGCAATATGTTCCTCACGTTTTACAACTATTATTGCTTTACAGCTTCATAAATATTCAATAATGCAAATGTAGCCCATTTATTTGGTTAGTATCACCATGGACATGGCAAATTTCCAGTTAAACACCATAAGTGAGATCAACAAAGTAAAGATACAACAGATAACTTTTACATTAGCGATACATGTCGCCTTATTGGATAAATTTGGTATGCTCATGCCAAAAGAAAAGAACACTTTCATATAGTTTAAGAAATAACTAGCACCGAAATACTATCCCAGAGAAACTAGGAAACTTCCCAAAGGCCTAACAGGACACGAAAAAGTAAGAACCTGCATACTGGATGATAACCTGTCAAAGGCCATACACTTTTGCAGCCCCAGCTCAAGGAGATTTCTTCATTCCACATAAAGTCCACAGCTGCTCTACATAGCAGTAGCATCCTCTTAATCCTTAATGTTGTGCCCATTGAATCTGTTTAATATCAATCCCCTCCTTCACCATTTCATAAAGTGGACTCATTTCTCTCAATTTTTCAACCTGCTGTACGGTGAGCTCAATAGCCCTATCAATCTCTGCCTCAGTAGTAAACCTCCCAATACCAAATCTAATCGAAGTATGAGCCATATCTTCATCCACTCCCAATGCTCTCAACACATAAGATGGCTCCAGACTCGCACTGGTGCAGGCACTCCCACTCGAGACAGCCACATCCTTCAACCCCATAAGCAGGCTCTCCCCTTCAACATATGCAAATGAAATATTCAAATTCCCAGCATATCGCCTCTCAACACTCCCATTAATAACAATCCCATCAAGTTTTTTCTTAATACCATTCAACAACCTCTGTTGCAAACCAGTAATCCTCTTCTCATCATAAGCCATCTCCTTCTTAGCCAATTCACAAGCAGCACCAAATCCAACAACTAAGGGAGTAGGTACCGTCCCACTCCTAATCCCTCTCTCTTGACCACCACCATTCATTTGAGGCTCAACTCGAATCCTTGGCCTCCTTCTCATATACAAAGCACCAACACCTTTTGGACCGTAAATTTTATGACCACTCAATGACATCAAACTCACATTCCATTTATCCACATCAATCGGAATCTTCCCCAAAGCTTGGGCCGCATCAGTATGAAAAGGCACATTAAATTCCTTGCAAATTTTACCAATTTCCTCCATAGGTTGAATCACACCAATCTCATTATTAACGGCCATAACCGAAACAAGTCCAGTATTAGGCCTAATTGCACTTCTGAGTTTCTCTAAATCAACAATACCATCATTTTTCACAGGTAGATACGTTACCTCAAAACCCTCCTGTTGAAGATAACGGCAAGAATCCAAAACACACTTGTGCTCCGTCTGCGTCGTAATAACGTGCCGTTTCTTTTCTTTGTAAAATTTCATCACTCCTTTAATCGAAATATTGTTCGACTCCGTAGCTCCCGATGTGAAAACGATTTCTTTAGCTGTCGCGCCGATTAAATCAGCAACTTGAGAGCGGGCAGTTTCGACGGCGGAGTCGGACTCCCAACCATAGAGGTGAGTTCGAGAGTGAGGGTTACCATAACGGGCGAGATAATAAGGAAGCATAGCGTCTAAAACCCTAGGGTCTACAGGAGAGGTTGCTTGCATGTCTAGGTAAAGAGGTCTAGCAGAAATTTTTACACCTTTAACTGTTATAGTTTCTGGATCTTCCAACGGCAAGGGAGCAGCGGCGACGGCGGTGGAGAGTTGGCGGGAGGCGGTCTTCGAAAAGGTACGGCGGAGGCTGGAAGCCAGAAGCTTCGAGGCCATGGTTCCTTCTTTTTGGGTTGTTTGGTAATTTTGGATTATGTAGTATTTCCCTTATTTATCCTTCTGGGGTTCAGCTTTTGAAATTGGTAATCAAGAATTGGAAAATCACGGAACCACCGGCTGGTGGGGACAGCAATGAACACGTGGCGAGTTTCTAACCCTTAAAGGTAAAACGCTCAATTCATTATTTAATGATGATAATCACGAGGTTACTTGTTATGAAAAACGGCGTCGTGGCCACTGGAGCGAGTTCCTTAACTAAAACAGGCAGGGAACAGACTGTACGACATCGTTTTCACCAGTTTAGGAGTAAAATCAAAACATCACTGGATGGAAAACACGTATATATGGCTTTCTTTCAAGAGCAAGTCTTGTTGCGGTCTCATTTTATCAGATCCAATCTATATAACTGAGAACTGGAGAGGCAAATTCATCCACAGAAAGAAAAGAGATCACAAAGTCTTTTTTTTTGCATTCACATTGCGTTCTTTGAAAGTATATTGGAAGAAAGAAAGGTCAGTTTCCATTGCAGTTGTTGAAGAATCAAAGTGACTCTGTTTTTCCTTTTTTTCTTTCTTTAGCTGCTTTGCGTTTCGTTGATTAATTTTCAACGTTCGTAGTTTTTGTGGAATTGGGTATTCATTTTGTACCTCTATTATTACGTCAAGTGCAGATCCAAATCGTCATGGTCTGCATATATTAGTTTTTTCTGTTGATTCTTGATTGTATCCAATGCATGATGACATTGAGGTAGTAGATCCTGAGTTAAGGCTTCTGTTTATTAGCGATTTTATTCTTAGCTTCAGCAAATCCTCTGCTTTCTCTTAATTTTTCTCAACTTCATGATTTATCTGAAGATCAGATTTTCTGTTGGCTCAATGTTTCTTCTAACATTATAATTTTGCTTTTATTTGTTTCTTTTGTTTTTGCGCAATTTTTTCCTTTTGTTTGCCATTTTTTCCGGTAATATGTGTCGGTGACATGGATAATAATCATAATCTGTAATGATTAGTGGTTTTAATCAATTTGTTGTTGCTTTAGCTTAGTTCGTTAATTGATGTAAAGTTGTGCAATTTTAGGCAGGTTGTTGGAGGGTGAATCTTTGCTGTAAGCTTAAAGGATGGCCCGAGCATCACCACGTAGGAATCAGAGATCAAAAGGTTTTAAAGTGAAGCATGCTATACAAATATGTCTTCTGCTTGGTGTCGGAATCTGGCTGCTTTATCAAGTCAGGCATTCTCATGACAAGAAAGTGGCATATCAAGACGGTGTGAAACCCGGGAATGACGTCATAAAACTGGTAGGGAGAAAGGGTCTCCCTGAACCTGAGGAGATGATAATCCGAGATACGAGGCACAAGGAAGAAGAAGAGGAAAGCAAGAATGATGAAGAAATTAAGTCTGATGATAATGTTGGAAATGTGGATGGAGATGAAGTGATTCATGATCATTTTCATGATAAAACGGAAGAGGGTGCTGAGCGGAGGGGAGATTCCGTAGATGAAGGGAAGGAAAATGAAGAAGGAAAGGAGGATGTAAATGAAGAAAGAGAGAGGGAAGGCAGCACAGGTGACCAGAAAACTGAGAGTGAAGAGATCAAGGAGAATGTTAGTGAAGATAAGGTGACTGAAGAAAACAAAGGGGATAGCGGTGATGATAAGGACAGCAAAGAGACTGATAATGAGCATAAAGAAGGGGAGAGTGAAAACAAGGAGTCTGAAGAGGCCATGGAGGGTGGTGTTCAGAACAAGGAGAATGAAGAGAGCCAAGAAAGCACAACAGGAAAGAAGGGAAATGTAGAGGAAAATGCAGAAGGCGTAATCAAAGAAGTTGTGGAAGAAAACAGCGGTTCAGAAACTAAAGAGACAGAAGACAAGGATGATAAGATTGAAAATTCAGGCTCAACTGAATATCAGGGTACTGATGGTCATAGTAAAGAGGCAAGAGAAAAGCATTACAAAGGAGATGATGCTTCTAGTGCAGTCGTCCTTGAAACTCAGAATTTTGATTCCCAAAATGTAACATCTGGAGGAGATCAAGGTCAAGTGGAGACAACTAATGAGTCAGAACAGGCCGATAAGGAGAAGAGTGAATCCAACCATGAGGGTAAAACTGAGGTAGTTCAAGTCAATCCAAATGAACTTCCCAATGTGATAGAAAATGAACCTGCGGAAAAGAACAATGCCACAAATGTGAACAACGAAGAGGGTGGTAGTGAAAATAATCAGCAGGAGCCGCAAGAGGGTTCCCATGACAAGCCTGTGGAAACAACGGAATTAACTGAACAACAGCATGCCGAAAATAGCGGTCCAACTTCACAGGACAAGAACAATTCAACTGTGAGTCAAAATGAAAATTCGGAAAACTCAGAGTTGAAAGGACAGGACTCGGTTATGAATGATGTTAGACGGGTGGAAGTGGAGAAATTTGATTTAAGCCAGCAATCAGATTTGAATGTGGATTCAGCTAACCAAGAATCAACAGAATCCAGCAATTCTGAGTCAGTTGTGTCTGGTGAGGAAACTGCTAACAAAAATGATGATGCAGTTCAGGGTGAAAAGTCTGATGGTCATTCTGGAGAGGGCAATCAAGAAACTGTTCCGTCATCAAGCACAAATGGAGATGCAGATGCAGCAAAGGAGAATGTTAGTTCTTCAAACTCTCAAGAAAATGACACGTCGTTAAATACAAATAAAAATGAAGATGCTGGTGAAACGGAACAAATGAATGCTTCAAAATCCCAAGAGAAAGATGCGTCCTCAAACTCGAGCGACAATGGTGATGCTACCCAGAATCAGAAGGAGAATGAAGAGCACAGCAACTCGGAGAATGGCAATGCAAATGACAATGGAGACGCAAACCAACAGAATCAGAAGGAGAATGAAGAGAACAGGAACTCGGAGAATGGCAATGCGAATGATAATGGAGACACAAACCACCAGATTCAGAAGGAGAATGAAGAGCATAGCAACTCGGAGAATGGCAATGCAGATGGCAGTGAAGACACAAACCAACAGAATCAGAAGGAGAATGAAGAACGCAGCAACTCGGAGAATGGCAATGCAAATGACGGTGGAGACACAAACCAACAGAATCAGAAGGAGAATGAAGAGCGCAGCAACTCGGAGAATGGCAATGCAAATGACAATGGAGACACAAACCAAAAGGAACAAGTTGATTTGAAAGAGAACAAAAATGATGCGGAAAGCAACATAAATGATGGAAGCAATAAAAGTGATGGAACAGATTCAGGTCAAGAACAAGTAGGTTCATCTGAATCTTCAACATCACAAGAGAAAGACTCTCCCTCTAAAACTAGTGCCAACAATGATGACAGCCAGAGTAACTCAAATAATTCCTCCCAGAATGAGTCGCTTGAGTCTTCAAATTTGAATAATACATCCCAGAATGAGTCAGTTGATTCTTCAGACTTGAACACTTCATCCCAGAATCATTCAGTTGATGATTCATCGCATTCTTCAGTTTCTCAAGAGGAAAAAGAGGCTCGTACAGATTTGGATACGTTACCAGAAACAGGAAACCAAGGGACCAATGCAGGGGATGCAGCATCGGCAGAGTGAAGTTTCTACTAGGCCATAGTGTACTTAAAACTAATATTCATGTCACGAAGATTTTTTCTTCCTCTGCCTGAGCTGTTCAGGAAACTTGTGTGGTGGTTTCTTCGTTCAAGCTTGTGCTTTCACAGCCGCCAGAGTCCAAATATTACCGTTTACAAGTTAGAAATTGCGTTTATCTTGCATAGTAAACAAAGCTTGTAAAATTCCCTTCCATGTTCTGTTATGATTTTGTGATTATTGCCTTTTACCATAATCTTCATTTTTCGCCTGCAAGCTTCTATATTAATACTGACAACGCTCGAATACCTAAAATGGATGTTGAAAACTCATTCTTGAACCTCTACCTAAGCCTGAGTTCGACAATTTAACCTCTGGTTTTATTGAAGAACAGGACTGAGCACATGAATAACACCCATCAACAGTTTCTGTCATTTCTTTTTCTATTTTAATTCTTCTCCTTCTCTCAAAAACTTGACTTGTCAACATGCAAGAGTAATTCCAGTATGTATATAAAGAGAGTGAAATGCCATATATGATAAACTAGGTTTGATGTCAGAACTCCTACATATAGGGTGCCTTCAACGACTGCAAGGATATCAGCGGCACGAGGATGTGCGAGGTGGTGGATTCAATCCGTATCATGCGTAGTTGATACGAACTAAGGATATGCCGGGAGTATTAATTAAGTCCTGGAATCCTGTCAACATTTAAGAGTGTGACATTTGAACCAACTTGACTTGATGCGTTTCTGGGAATGTTGAGACCTGAAAAGGAGAAACCATCTGCTGTTGCCAGCATTGGGTCGTTACATAATTTTCCATTAACAAACACTGCATCCAAAAAAAAAAAAAAGTAATGAACTTGGTTAGCATCAAGAACTAGAAATGAAAATAAAGGAGAGTAATTCCACTTGAAAGCTGTGATTAGTTAAAATAATATGACTCGATACACTGCAGAGGCGATGGCTTGTTACGTCTTTGGGACATGGTCAATCCATTCGGAAGTCTGCCGTGGGGGAATGAAATCTTGATAGAGTTGGGATGAATGAACTGTGACCAGAATCCTGACAGTATCATCAACTAAAGTAAAATGTTTGGTAAGAAAGCTAAGCCTATGTTTCCCAGGAACTAGACCAAACTGGGAATTTCACAATATCAAAATAGACAGAGAGAGACCGCCGACATGACGTTCTTCCTTTCCTGGATTCTCATCAACTGCAGGATAAAGCAGAGTCGTTGACTTAAGTTGCCTTTGGCTGCACATTTGAAAATACTACAAGGCACTTCTTAGTGAAAATGATTTTGATTCAATCCAATTCATTTCATTTACAAATTAATATTTATATTCAGTTGAATTCTCATTAGCAATTTGAATATAAAATCTTCAAAATTCAATTAATCACACACATTTCCCTCAAAACTTGTGAATGAATTCTATTAAATGTAAATTGATTTGAAGTACCTAACCATATAATATATAATACTCTCATTTTTCATTTCTCTGTCCACCTGAAAAAAAAAAAAAAAAGAAACTGTATCTGGTGTAATGCAACTTGTTTATGACAATTTTCCCTGTCATGATAACTGAAGGGTTATTTTTCAGCAGGCAACATGAAACCTGCTCAGCTAAAACAAGCAGGATTGACTCTACGCAACTGGCAAAACCTGTTCCAATGCTGGAATGCATCCAACTCATTCTTGCCATAATTGCAAGCATATGCCATCAATTAAAGCAGGAAAAATGTCACAATTCTGAAATGAGTTGTCTCATTTTATTACGCAGCAAGCTGTGCACAAGTAAAAGGAAAATAGAACAGAAGAACTAAACAACTTGCAACTGAAAGGTAGCAAATTCCACATTCCTCAACATAAGAATGCAAAACGAAAGCACCAACAAATTCAAAGAACAGCAACACTTGTCCGAGTTTTGACACCATTCGGAAAATGTGCTTAAGGATGGTAAATAAGACATCTTTATGCAGATGGACAATCAATTATTTAATGGTGCTTCCTCTCGAAAAGCCCATCTGGTCCTGCATATCAACGGGTAAAACATATCATATAAAAACTATCATCAATTCATGTTTAACATGAGAACCAAATATTAGAAATTTACAGCAATAAACAAATAGCCATGATAAATACAACCAAACACATTTAGACATGTTAAGAGAGACTTGTATATGATAACAAATCAAAAAATCTAAATAAAGGGTGGCATTTGCATTAATTTTGATTGAGGTAAACTCGAGAATGAACAGCATTTTGAATAATAACTAACATTTAAAACATGATAATAGGTTCAATAGAATTTTGGAAGATTACAATTACCCTGTATGTGTTGCTAGAGACAGTATCATCTTCCAATATTTTTTTAAATAAAAACAAAAGAAAAGGAACAGTCACATTATCAATCTACAAGCTATCTCTAGACCCTGGAATTGCTTTGTAGTTTACCACAGGAAGAAATTAAAAAATGTATCATAAGAGTAGGCAATCCATACGCACGTACCCCAAGGGAACTCCTTATTGCGAATGTGCAAATATGGGTATGCCTGCACAAATAAAAACAACATGAAGCGCAGACCGATAACCCAATACAATATATGTGAAACCAACAAGGAACCGCAAGGAGGTTCGCACTCCACCAAGTTTGCCAGTTTCAGATATGTATTTAAACTACGGAGAGTAAAGGATGAGGCTTACAGGAGGCTCTTCATGGTGGGGATGGCCTTTTGATAGGTTATAAATTGCCAAGATGGAGCAAGTAGCAATGCCCAAATATGTTATCTTCTCCCATTTTGATGCTTCCGCTACTTCATCTGATAAAATTGATTCAAAAAGCAAAAATAATAACAATTAATCAGTCACGTTACAATCCGCGCAACCCATCATAAACCCAAGTTTCAAAATTCACAACTACGACAAATAATTTCTTTCTTATCAACCAAACTGCACGGTAGCATATCTAATCCAAAATTAAAAGCTATATAAGAAAACAATAATCATAACAAACCCTAGAAAACAAAATTAAAGAGAAAACCCGAATTCAGCAAATCTATGAAGCCGGACTTTATAAATAATAAACTTGAAACAAAAGACAGTAAATAAAATACCAAAGATTGGATAAAAGCTAGATTGAAAACAGACAGCAACCAATTCAACGCATAATAAAAGGAAAAACACTTCATGAGAGACATTTACAGGCATCGTCGTGATGAGCTGAGGAAGAGAAACGTCTCTTAAGAGGAGTTGAGGTCTTTGAGCCGCCGCGAAGAGCATTTCGAAGACCAGATCGCATCAACGCCGTCGCCATTTTTTGCTAATATCTGTTCTTTTGAATTTCTTTCACGACTTGAAGGGAAACCATCCGTTCTATGCTCTAACTTCCATGTCAAAGTTCAGGCCTGATGAATTTTATGGCCGGGACCCAATAACATGATATTGAGTCCATAATTAAAAGGATGAAAATAATAAGGAATTTTATTGTTGTTTTCGATCAATTTTCCAATTATATAATTTATACTAAATATATATTAAATTTGTATGAAAAATAATTAATACTTTATATACCATGAAAAATAATATATTTTAAAAATAATACTCTTATTCATATTCAATTCAATACAAAATTATATTCATAGTTATCTCAAAAATTATTAAATAATTTATGGATAACTCATTATTTAATATCAAATAATATTTTATTAAACAATACCATATTCAGTTATTAATATTGATAGTAATTTTAAATGATAAAAATTTAAATATTATATAATAATATTTAATATAAATTAAAATGATTTATTTATTAATATTATATTTGGATTCACACTTAATTTAAATATAAGTGTGGATAGAAGTGTTTTATATTGATACCTTGTTTATATCGAATATTAATTTTTTGAATATCATATATAGATATAATATTCAATCAAATAAAATTTATCTAAATGCAGTAAGTATGAATGGGATATAATATTCAAATTTATAATAAATTTGAATTATGCTTTTATACAATCTATAATAAATATATGTCGAACCTTTAACAATAATATAATAGTAAATTTATAAAATATAATGTAAAATGAATAATATAATCTAATTATGCATTTAACTAAACACTCCATTAAATATCCAAGACAGATTTATAATTATAAACTAGTTTTTCAGAATAATAATAGGCCAATGTTAATCATATACTTACCAAGATATTCATATAAATGTGATATATCAAACTTGATCTTCATGATTAGATTTATAATGTTATGGGTTCTTTTTATGATATTTTGAATAGTATATTAAATAAAATATCTTTAGAGGATAAATGTAGATAATATATATTAATCCCTTATTTCTTTATTATGCACAATTTTATAGGAATTATATATCGATGGAGTTAGATAATTAGTATGCTATTTACGGTAGCAAACATGATTCGGATAAAAAAATAAATTTTATTTTTTAAAAATTAAAATTTTAATTTAATAATAAAAATAATTGAAAAATAAATTACAATTATCTGGAATGATACAGAACCAATCATATATATCATATATATCATATCATATATATATTAAAAGAAGGAAGAGGTGAAGTGAAAATACAAGTCTACCCCTCCCATTTAATTTTAATAATTCAAAGATAAATATTATTTTTATAAATTTATATGAAGATAAACATTATTTTTTTAATTTTAATTCAAAGATAAATATTATTTTTAAAAATTTATATGAAGATAAATATTACTTTTTTAATTTTAAT
>CANYBF011763162.1:0-18273 GCA_948192965.1 Dalechampia spathulata | reverse complement strand
ATTATTATTATTATTATTATTATTATTATTATTATTATTATTATTATTATTATTATTATTATTATTATTATTATTATTATTATAGTTATGGTTATGGTTATTAATAAATGAGTGTTAGGAAATAGTTACATATAAATGTCGAGTGAGTGTTAGGTTGTAGGTAGTGTTTAATTATTTTCCAATATAATTATGTAAATTAATAATGTAAAGTTTCTATAGTAACATTTTCTGATTTATCGAGTAATTAATTAATTGAGATGGGAAATTTAATGAAAAGTATAGAGAAAACCAATAGTATGGTAACTATGTTATTGAAAGATTAGCAAATTTAATTATTTTGCGCATAAATTTATTTAATTAAATTTACAAAGATATAAGTATTTTATGTAAATTTTATTATGTTACCTTATGATGTTTAGTATTTAGTAATCAGTGAATTATTAGGTAAATTATTTTTGTGTGTATGACAGATTAATTACCAAACTGATATGTATATGTATGTATAAAGATATAAAATATAGAGATTTAGATATTAATAACCAAAGCTTATGTTGAACATAGGTTGAAGGAATTAAAAGAAAAGAAAAAGAGGTATCATATAATTGATCATCGCCAAGATAAAAAAAATTAGTGGGTAATAAGAGTATTAGGTGCTGGATATTTAGTTTAGAAGGGGTTTGCCACATGAATAAAAGAGAAGCTCCAAGTCTCCCACAAGCACATACTACATAACCTTTTAGGTGACAATGATTAGGTGTATAGGGAGGGACATAGTTTAACAAGTTAAGAGTTGCAAAGCTGAGGGAGGAACTGTCACATTACAAGTCTTAGTCTTCTGTTTGAGGTGAGTATATGTTTTTTTGTTTAGATAGAAACTATCTTATGTAAAACTAAACTTTACTTGGATGCTTGGAATAGAAAATATTGCTCCCAAGTGAGAGCTTAATTAGTTATAATCATGTTAGGATTAAGCAAGAATTTTCATGTAGGAGTATGTGTGGATATGGATAATTTGATTAGATATGTGCGTATGTTGGTTATTCAACTTGTATGTGTATAATTGTTATTCTTAAATGGATGGTAAAAAGAAGCTTTAAGGAGACTCTGTATATATGTGTATGTGTGTGTACATATATATATATATATATATATGTATATATATAAGTATATATGTGTATGTTGTGTGTCAAAATCTGCTATTTATGCATTGCTATATGCTTATGCGTATTGATTTAGGATTTTAATTGAAGAATACTCTTAGTAAGGAATATATATACATATTTGTACCTTGTTTAAACTAATGACGTTTGCTCTTACCAATCGAATTAAATGATATACAAACAATTACTTAGTAGCTAGTATGTTGATCTAGTTGGCTGAGAAGAAATAACTGAATGTCAAGTTTAGTTATTTTTAGAATGTAAAATCCTGGTAGCTTGATACTCACGTATTGTTTCAAGTATTTGATACTAACGTATTGTTTCAAAGGTTGTTGCAATAGGATTTAAGTTTTTTTAATAGTAATGTTAATCTATAAATTTATTATAATCTTATAGTTGGA
Source organism: Dalechampia spathulata (assembly GCA_948192965.1). NCBI lineage: Eukaryota > Viridiplantae > Streptophyta > Magnoliopsida > Malpighiales > Euphorbiaceae > Dalechampia > Dalechampia spathulata. Next base: position 16,712 of record CANYBF011763162.1, on the reverse strand, counting down.
TTACTACTACCTTATATGTGTGCAAGAATGTAAAATGTGTGTGGACGTGTTGGATAGCTAGCTATTATTTATAAGTGGTGCACACACTAGCCTTATGGTGAATAGAACCACCACTTACCATGAATTTCCAGGTAACAGAGATAACAAATAAAGTAAAATAGACATGATAATCCTTAAAAGAAATAAGTTGTTAAAAATTAATTAAAGGTTGACTCTAAAGGAAATTATGAGTACACGTTAGGATAAAGTGCTGTTGAATTGAACTATTTAAGCTAGCTAGGATGGACATGCCAATTACTCACTTAGAGGTTAACTTATATATGGCCAAAACATGAATTATATATAATTAAAAACAAGATTGAATCATAATTCAAAAAATTCTAATTAACAAAGTTCAAATCTTGATATTAGTTTGCATCCTAGTTAATTTAAATTTCTTTAAATAAACAAACTTATTGAGCTGTTGCTTAACTAGATGTCATGTGTGCATTAATTATAAAAAAAAGAAAGGGGAAAGAATTAAAGGTAGGAGCTAATTATATCCTTATGTTAAGTGTATATAGAGCTACTAGAATTCTTGAATGTTAAGCTTGGAATTGCTAGTTACTAAATTAGCAGGCATGTGTGCATGTGTTTCTATAGTAGCAACATATAATCTTATGATCCATTACATGGATTTTGTGCTATATATTAAGTCACACACACCAATAATCTACTCCATTGGTCTGTAAATCTAATAAGCAAGTCATTATAAAGTCTTAGGTGAAATCATATTAATTAAGTATTACATTATGGAAGAGTTAGATTAAATTTTGACAGAAAATGTTTATACTAATAACCTAATGTGTACATAAGATCACTTGTTTATGTTTTGGTGTTGACGCTAACCTCTTGGACTGTGGAAATTAACAAATCAATTTATTAATGCATCTATTTTTGACTTAGTAATCAGCCACCCTTTCCTTTCATTGGAACTTTAACAATATGCAAAGTTAGGAATGTATTTTTGTATGTATAAAAGACACAAATACTATATGTAAAATGGAAGTTAAAGTATTTGAACTATAGTTTAATAACCAAATGTTAACATAAGCAAAGAGTAGATAGAAAGGAAATGATTTGAATAAGATAAAGTGATTAGAATACACACTTATACCAATATAAATTTTTATATATAGTTATGAGTATCTTACCTTAAATATGAGTAATTAATTGATAAATGTAATAATGATCAACTATAATTAAGGGTGTATTAACTATAACACATATGTAGCTATGAGTATATATTAAATTAAGTAGATACAATATGGAAGTTAACAAGTTTAGAAATAGGGAATTGAATCACTATCCTCTAATTGACTTTTTATTTATTTAATGATTAACAGTTAAGCGACATATATGTATATATATATATATATATATATATATATATATATATATATATATGCATAAAAAGAATATCCATATGAATTTTTGATTAGTGCATCAAATACTTGTACACAATAGGCGAAGATACTAAGGGGATTATGATTTCTGCTTCACAGAAAGATAAGGGTAAAACAAAAGTAGGTTTGTGTCTAATAATAGTTATGTTATAAATGAAAGTTACAGATAAAATTAGAACCTTGACAAATCAGGAATTTGGAACATAAAATATTTTATGTATGTAAGTACTATTTATTAATAATGGTTATGCGAGATTTAAATATTTTGGATTATTATAAATTCATAGTTGAGCCATCATTACACAAATACATACATGACATAATCATGCATCATACATCATTAGTAGGGCATTTTGAAGGAATAAGGGAGGTATAGTTATATATATGTATAAAATATATATATAAAGCCATAGAAGAGAGGCATAAATATAGTTATGTATGAAATGATATAAAGATAGAGAAATACAGAGACAGAGAATATAGAGGTACTGGAAAACAATGAATCATTGAAAATATGCCTAGTATAAATTATGCACAATCAGAAATAGAGATTATTGTGATCACAGAAAATTGGTGAATTCATGGGTAAAAGTGAATTCACAGAGAAATGATAAAATGATAGAGAACAGAGGAATGTAATATATTTTGCATTCATTATCATTGCATAGCATTACTATAAGAAATGAGAAATGCAACTCAAGATTTGCATTTACTGATGTTAAGTGTATTAATGTTGCTATATTAATCAATAAAGTGATATTACGAGTGATTTTACAGGAAACTTGATAATTACAGAAACAGCTGCACAGAATGCTACTTATTACCATTATAATAATGAAACATTATTAGGATGATTTTGTTATTACTATATTTTTAATGATTAATTGTTGTGTTACTGTAATTGTTTTACTTATTCATTATGTTATATTGCAATGAAATACTTAGATTTCAATTATGTCATAATTATTATTAGACACTATTGAGTTTTATACTCAACGTTTGTCAATTGATGAACACAGGTCAAAGTAGTTTGGAGGGATGATCGAATCAATAAAGCATTAAGCAATCAGGATACCTGAGTCGTGTATGATCCTCAAATATAATTTTATTAATATAACATATTCCTAACGGATAATTTTACTAATGCAATTATTTTTGTATAATTATAAGTAGTAAAATATTTTATGCTTGTAAATTTAGCAAAGATGCTACTAATATTTGGTATGTGGCTCATATAAATAATATAGACAATGTTTATATACAAAAGGTTGATAGATGGTATGCCATATTTTATCGTATGAATATTTTATACGACAGGTAACACTAAAGCCATAGGTATTTAATCAAATAGTCATGAAAATAGACTAGATATATCCCATCACCAAAAAAACTAAAATAAGAAAAAATAAATAAATTTACAGATCCTTTATAGAGTGATTAATGAAATCCTAAAAAAATACAGTTTTTATTAATCACGCTACAAAAGCATGTTTTGCCAATTAGGTGTGATATCACCATTCAAATCTATCTCTAAAGGGTTTAGCTTATCACTTAGACTATGGAATGGTTGAACAAAATCTGGAATCATCTAATGGCAAGTCCATCTTATGACCTTTATTGGATTTATATCATTCCACGAATGAGCCCCTTAAGAATATCACACTTTCACTCCAAGCAGGACCCCAGTGCTGTCTGTCACAAGCCTCACTCTAGGTCATGGAGAAAGCCCCGCTCATATATACTAATAGACATGGGTTGATATATTTAGAAGATTTTTATAACATTTAATTTTCTATATTTTTCCCTTTAAATGCATTTGAATCCCCTTTCTTAATTAATTGAAAATAAACAAATTTAAAAGATAATACTCATATTCAATTCAAAATGATTTAATATAAACATCATAGACATTCCATTTCAAAAAAAAAACATAATTTCATTTAATTTATGTATTATTATACCTAAATATTTTTATTTGCCTTTTAGTCTTTAATAAATATTTTAATTTCAAATTAATATTTATTTTATATTATTTTGATGTAAATTCAAATACATATGGTCTCTTCTATCATTATGCCTTTGATTTATGGAATTCCATTTAATGTATTTGTCATTAGCATTTTCCTTTCTCTATTAAAGTTTAATTATGACTATATTAATGATTGCCTACCTAATGATTATTGGTCATTTCCTACTATGTTATCTTTGAAACAAAAAAACAACAAACATTTAGCCTAAAATCTTTTTTAGACAACCATTTTTTATTATTATTGTTGTTCACTAAAGTTCCCTCCATACTCGAAGTTTACATTTTTACAACATGTAGGTACACTTATAGCATTAAATCCTTTACATATTTTTAATATATTCTTCTTTATGATATGGTATTATACATATTTATTATTTTTAAAAAGTAATTGCTAATACAAATTTCTTTAATTATCATGTGCTATACTAAAAAAATAGAAAGATAAAATTCCTCACCCTTTTACAATGTCGATAACTTAATTGATGTCCTTATTCTAAGTGAAAATATTGAACTAGGTATAACTCTTTAAGCTTTTCATTATCTTTATTATAAGACAATTATTTTAAAATTATGAATACTTATTAGATCGAGTTTCATATCCTATGTTGATATCAGAACATTCATTTTCTCTGAATACACCCCATAAACACCTACGCTTAGCATCATCTACTATTTTAGGCAGCAAATGCATGAACACATGAATTGAACAATGCTCCATAAGTGTTATTATATTTGATTATTTTAATCTTGTAAAGATTGTTGTTACAGGCTACATGTCAAATGATTTAACAATGACTAATGTACCTTCTACACATACAAATGTATGATTCTTACTATTTGGTAGACACCTTCATCTTAAATTATCAACGCTTTTGCAACATGTTTGCATATTTTTTGATAACTCTCTAGCCAATAAATCATACCATCATAGGAACGTACTTGCTAAATAGTGAGAAAAATTGCTTCAATTAGGAACCTTTGACTCCAATTGTAAAATTTCAATAACGTTGCATTGGTCTGATGAGTAAATTGCCTTTGATCTAAATAGTTTGTATTGATTGTATACATTACACTATATGATTTAACAAACCACCCCCACTTCCATTATTCACCCTTCTCGATCATCAAAATAGCCCATAGTCTATATGATTCATTGAACATATTAGATTATACATCTTCATATTTGCTTTTACTTTTAATTAGGGGTAAAATCAACTTTGAAAATAATAAAAACCCAGGATCTTATGTTTTAAGGATAAGTGGATAAAATTATCATGTAATGGGTTTTCTTTTACCTCAGAATATTAAACAACATAAGTTTTCATAATTATATGTTTATGACATCGATAATAAATTAGAAAATTGAATTTTAATAGTTAGTCGACATTATCAAGAGAATCCACTTAATGAAAATAATTATTAATAATTTAATGAAAATTTTTGATAGACATAATGAAATTATGAAAACTTTTAGAATGGCTTGAGATCAATTTAATAAATTTAATTTTATGCCATTGAAATTATGCATTATTAATGCAAGGGATAAAAATAAGCGATAAAATAATATGCTACTGGCTTTAGAGATATTGTTATTAAACATCAAACTAGAAAACTTAAACTAATAAGTTACTTTCATCCAAGTATGATGGCAATGTAATACCCAATTTTATTTCATTACGAGGAAGATAGCTATGCGATTGACATTCCATGCTCAGATACAAATAGCAACTGCTATGTAAGAAAAAAGTATATTTTGATGCATGAATATTATGCATTTCACATCCAACAACATACTATTGAAAATTTGACCCTTTTAAGGGGCAATCATAATTTTCAATAGTTTGTAGTTAATGCTTATACATGTGCCAAACAAGAAAGGTTAGATTATATTAGAAGAAATCAAAGGAACTTTATTTAGAAATTTATATGGTCTTACTCGATATATTTTATCATGGTGACATTGATGTAGCTAACATTGGAAAAGCTGTTATTTTTCTAACAAGTTATACTATAAGTCCAAGTATTACGATAAAACATTACCATGATGTAATAAAAATTTACAAATTTTATGGCAACCAAAAGTTATTTATAAATTTTACATGTAACCCTAAATGGATTGAGATTCAACATGTTTTATAACTTATTCCTTTCCAAAAGGTTAAAGATTGATATGATTTAGTTGGTCATGTCTTCAATAAGAAAGTGAAATGTCTAACCTCAGATCTTAAATTTAGAAAGGTTACTACTTTGATTTATATTGTTAAATTTCAAAAATATGGTTTATCGCACATTTATTACTTACTTTGACTACCAAAAGAATAAAAACTATTATCAATTAATGAAATTGATTCAATAATCTCAACTAAAACCTCTTCAAAGATTTTAAAAATAGACTATTTGATGTTATTACTAAATTCATGATCCATGGCCATATGAAACAGTCAATCCAAAATTTTCCCTTGCATGAAATGCAATAAATGCATAAAATATTTTCCTGAAAGAAAATCACCCTACCACAATTATTGATACTAATGGTTTTGTTACTTAAATGAGAAGAGAAGATGGTGAATTTTTTTGAATAAAATGGTATATAAAGATTGATAACAAGTTTATAATTCGTTATAATTGAGACTTAATTATTAAATATTATGCTCATTTAAATGTTGAATTCTTCTGTTTCTCAAGAATAGTTAAATATTTCTTTAAATATATTATAAAAGGGCTTAATAGGACTAAAGTATGTTTAGAAACAAATGATTGGAACATAATTGAAAATAATTAACATGATGAAATTAAAGCCTATCTTAACTATCATTACATTTCTTCTTACAAGGCTATATGGAGATTATTTGAATTTCTAATACATTGTAGAGAATTAATAGTTGAAAAAATTGTTAACCATCTACCTGATCAAAATCATGTTTCATTTAATCTTACATAATTATTTAATAATAATATTGGAAATCATAATATTCATAAAACAATACTCACTAAATGGTTGACTACTAATTTTTTTACATGAAGATGCTAGAACGTTAACCTATATAAAATTTTCAACAAAATACATTTGAGAAAACAAACAAAAGATTTGGAATAAGAGGAGAAAGGGTTTGCTATTAGTAGGATATGTTATATACATCCACATTCTAGAGAATTATATTATTTAAGAATGTTATTGAAAATAGTTCATGGTTCGATATCTTTTACCAATTTAAAAATAATGAACAATATTGAATTTACAAGTTTTAGATCAATATGTCATGCTTTAGGTTTACTCAAAAATGATAAAGAATGGATATAAGTTTTAAAAGAAGCACTTTTAGTTATAACTTCTAAACAACTTAGAAAACTATTCACCATCATAATTTTTTAAAAAAAAAATTAATGCATATGCTTTATTATATTTATTTTGGAAATACTTTACAAGTGATATCTAATATAAGATACACATAACCTTTCATCTTATTCAATTCAAAATCCCTAAAAATCATTTAAATAAATATGTCTTACAAGAATTAAAAAAAACTTTAATAAAATAGGCTACTTAATTGCTAACTATGGGTTACAAATAATTAATGATAATGACATTTATGACCTTTCAAATTATTTAATTCAGGAAGAAATTTTCTACAATATTTACAAATTATAGGAATTTCATAAAATAATTGTCATAAAATTAAATATTAAACAAAAGAAATTTTATGATGTGGTTATTGACTTCGTATATTGAAACAAAGGTGTAAAGATATTTGTCTATGGATATAGAGGAATAAAAAAAATTTTGTATAAAATTATCATGCATTGTTTAAGATCTGAGATACTAATCATGTTAGTTCTCACTTGTTCTAGGATAATTTCATTGCTTTTATCAAGAGGATGAATAAGTCATTTAAAATTTAAAATCCCTATTAACTTACATGAATTCTCTACATGCAAAATAAAAAAAAAACCTAATTGTCTCATCTTATAAAGAAAACTTCATTAATTATAGGATGATGCCCTAATGTCTTATCAACGTTGCTTTGAAATAGTTGAGCAAACTTTGAGAGATGTTTTATATTTCTCTTTCAATACTAATGTTGATATGGCTTTTAGAGTAAAGCCATTATTCATGCACAATCACAACTAACATGCACTTACATGCAAATGATTCACATTTCACATAAAATGGTTTAAATTTCAATGAATGGTTACTTATTCTAGGAAATAGAACTTTTCCAAACAAAAACAAACAATCAATAGATGAGGGAGAAAACTGGATTGTAATACTATAATCTTTTTGAATAAAAAATTATAATGATCCTTTACATGCTATCATATGTACAACCTATCCTTTTTTTTTCCTAATTACTATGGTAATATATATTGCTTACCTACAAGAATGCATGATTCTAACACCAAAAAATGAAAATATAAATATAATAAATAATCTTATGATTGATTTAATAAATGAAAAAGAGCATATTTATTACAATTTTGATTCTATACACAACTTGTCAAACAATATTGAAGAATTAGAAATATTACATCCAACAAATTTTTTAAATAGTTTGAATTTTAATGGTATCTCTCACCATAAACTTTGACTTAAAAATAATGTCTCAGTTATATTGTTATGGACTTTTAATCCAATAATAGGTCTTTGTAATGACACATGCTTGCTTAGAAAATCATTATGTCACACCCCAACCAGTGTAACATGCTCCCGTAGTGTTATTATCAACTCTTCGAGTTAGAAAAATCAATAATCATCCTATAAGGGATATGTACAATTAACTTGTTATAGTAATTTTTTTTACGATGTAAAATATATACTATGGTTCACCATCTATAATCAATTAGTAGTCACATTTAACTGGATTTTTCTATAGAATAAATATTTAATTTATTTCACTAATAATTTACTCTGATCATACATTTAAACAACTCATATAATATTTTATTATTTATTTACAAAATATCCTCGATGATTCCATTATAATTTACATCGTTATATAACACAGCAAGCTTTTTATGTTATAATTGACTTTACTGCCAAAATATTATAAAAGAGAGTTGCACGTAAACCAAAGTCATAGGAGTCTATCTCGAATTCTAAATTCTCTACCAAAAAGTTACTATTCTCCTGAACTAGCTGCTGACCGCTAATCCTTGTGCTCTCTGGTGTCACTAGTGCCTGCGTTCATCAATTGATAAATGCTGAGAATAATCTATGGTCTAGTAAAATAAATAATTATAAATAATTTATCAATTGTAACAATAATCATTTTAATATAATCAAATCATCTTAATAAAAATATCATTTTGTACAATCGTATTCAATCTATTAAAATAATATTATCACATATTTTTAATTCCACTATTCATCTATAACATTTAACGTATAACCATCGTTCATTTTTGATATATTTCAATATCACTTTCAATAATCATTTGTAACATTATACATTGTGATCCCATCAATAAATATGTAATATGAGATGGAATATGTCTTTTTGAGAATGCAATCATGAATTGCACTCTCCCTCTGCTTTTCTTGTATCACCCATCAAAATGCATCATGTACAGCATTCAATCATTATGCATAATTTCCCATACTAAGTCCATCATATCGGTACCTTTTGTTCCCATAGGAACATCTCAATATCTCTGGTTCAATAAATGGAACCCATCATTTCTCTACGGTTCAATAAAGAAAACCCATCATTTCTCTCTGATTTCATCTAAGAATCCAATTCTGTGACCTAATACATAACATCATCATTCTTTGTTCAATTTCATACTCATGCCTCCCTTATACCTCCATGTTATGCCATGTCATGTTTCATGCAGAAATGCGCATATATATATGACATGGTATATGAATACATGCATTATAATATCATAAATAATCATTAATCACATCACATTATTTTATAAATATTATCCTTGAAAAAGATCATTTTTTGATCAAGGGACCTAGCATAAACTTGCTATCATTTTTTCCTTATCTAAATTCCTTGGTGGCGTTTGTGAATCATCTTGCAAATGACCTATATCATTTATAAAATATCCAAGCATCAAATCAATATACATATTATATTTTTAGATAATTCAACGGAATACTCAATTACTATTGAGAAATTCTAAGTAATTGCAAATTTAGCAATATTACTTTTCATTTAATTATTTACGTGAATTTCATTTTAATATCATTTTCGTAATATGACATCTTAAATTTATATCTTATATATATAGTTATTTTTCTTTTAAATTGGTGTGTTCAAATATCCAATCATGTATATAAATCAATTCATAAGATAACCATATTAATGCTTAAAACAAAAGTTATTTTATCCTTGTAACACTTTTGCTACCTATGTATATTAGTCACTTTGTACAAGCCTTTTGACTAAGTAAATGATTTTAGAATAAAACAAATCTTATACCAATGAAAAATAGATTTAAATAGATTTCCGACGATATTTTATATGTCAAAAAATTCAATTGTTAAGGTACTCAACGCAAGCAATTAAAACAAGTCATTGCATTGTACATACTCATTTGGCCAAAAGAAATAGTTCATATTGTGTGTAAGTTTTGATCTGAAAAATCATCATAAAACAAAACAAACATTATACCATTAAAAACTAGACTTAAAGATCTTTGTAATGGTATATTATATGTTTAAAAACTCATTCATTAAGGTAGGCAATGTAAATATTTAAAACAAGTCATCATATTAAGCATATAAATTTATTACCTATAGGAATAGTTTTATTTGCATGAATTTTTAAGCTAACCAAATGACCTTGGAATAAAACAAGTCTTATACCATTAGAACCTATACTTAAAGAGCTTTCCAAACATATATTACACTCTTAAAAATTCAAACATTAAGGTAGTCAAAATGCAATTGCTACAAGCCCCTTAATTTTGCCCTTAACATGCATGACAATTGCATACCAACTTGTGAAATTTTTATCCCCATCATAAAAAACTCCTAAAATCACAACCCATACATAACTCTTATGTCCTATGATAGAAGTATAATCAAAAGATGCAGTTTTGTAAAAAGATATACACAACTCTTAATATATCCAAAGTTATACACATATATGCACTAATTCACCAACAAGCTTCTACCATACATTCCCATGCACAAACTCTTCAAACATGACCAAAACCTTACGTGTCATCTCCAACCTAAACACATAAGACATCATTATGCATGTTACACATTCATACCAAATCATTTTTCTGTTGTCTTCTAATTAGTAACTTGGCATTTTCATGCTTCAAACCATCATGGATTGACCTCAAAACATACATACTACATCTTAACACCTAAATTAAGCATTCCATACCATAATTCAGGCAGCCACATGCTCACATACCCATAAAGACACAAAAGGAGAATGTTGCCAATTAAAAGTTCTAAATGGAACTTCATGCAAAACACCACTTTAACACCTTTAAAGCATATTATTCAATCACCAAATCATACATGAAACACCATACCATCAAAATTTCATTCCAACAGCCATGAACAGTATATGTTCTAACCTAGGATAGCAACCAAAACAACATAAAAACACAACCCACAAGCCAAACAACATAAACCATAACATCTATCACTAAAAGCAAATCAATTAGGCTTTTATCCAACCATTCACCATCAAATTCACATATAACATCATACAATCAAGAACTCAAATCAACATGTAACCAACATGGTTGTCTATAAAATAATCACAAAAAAAGCAATAAAAGAGGAGAAGCATGCATAAGAAGTGAAAAGAGGGTAGTAACTAATTTAATTCATGTTTTACTTACCTTGAATCACCAACCCTTGAGGATTTTGATTTCTAATCTTAAGAAAAGAGAAAGAAGAAGCAAGGTTTTGCTACCTAAAGTGTTTTGGAAGTAGGAACCCGTAAGAAAGGAAGAAAATATAATTTTAAGCCTACTTCTTTGACTTTTTTGCATTCCTACCTCCACCAATCAAAAGCCACCACCTAACCTCAACATTCCATACTATTACATATACATACTTATACATATACATACATATAATATACTTACACATTAGGCATTTAAACCATAATTCTATTGTCACATCTTTCGACTACGTAACATGCTCCCGTAGCTATGTATAAAACTCAGTGGTGCTAGTGTAACAAATATAACAAATATCACAAATGAATTTCAACATATTGTTTAACATATCAACTAATTTATCATGTTGTCATCAATGTTATAACATTATTAATTATCACCTTCTTAATCACTATTCATGATTTTTATCTCCACCGTATTAATGTTTATGCACATTTACCATATCATCAATTTATTCAATCATTTTCAAGTGTCATTATCATCATGTATATGAATCGTGCATCTTTATGAGTATGCATTATGTTATGTATTCTCCCTCATATCAAATCATTCCATCAAAATGCGCATTTACTAAGTCTTTCTTTTATATTTTATCAGTGGTACCACAATTCAAATCTTATTTAATACTTAGCTCTTAAATTTCATTCTTTCTATAGTATAATCCCCTTTTTATGTAATTCCCGTAAGAATTATGACATTTTACCCAATATAAAACATTAAACATATTTCTCATATCAATTCTTTCTTTCTTTCATCCTTATGTCACCATATCATGCTATGTCATGTTTCATGATTTAATGCATTATGAATATATCATGATTAACAAACATAATAACATATTATAGTTTAATTATGTAATGCGATTACATTACCAAACCATTGCATCTTTGATCAGTTAATGATCGAGGACTTCCAATCAAACTAGCACAAACTTGGTATGTCCTTTTCTTTGTTAATATCCTTGGATGATTTGTGAGGTTTATCCACTAATGTACCTAATTCACAAATCAATATTTATCTTTTATTAATATATTTCATTTCATCATTAATCGTTCTTATAATTACATACCATTATATTAATCAATCGAATAATAATGTTATTCACTTATCATATCACAACATCATTTAAGAAATCATGTTAATATTTATAAAAGTATTTTCTCTTCTTTTTTTACTTAACTAAGGCTGTATATATTTTTTTTAGTAATACAGTTCATGACACTTTAATACATTTAAACAGTAAACTTATTTAAATTTCTTGATAACATCTCATTTTATGATATTTCTGTTTATTACACCAAACAGTAACATCCTATGTGATTATATCTTTACTTGTTTCTTATTTAATCACATAACCAATTAATTAAATAGTAACATAATAATACTGATTATTAAACAGTTATCAAAATAATATATTCTTAAGTCTAATTTAAAATCATAACTCGATTTAAAATCATTTAATCATCATTTTTTTCTTAAATCCAAATTCTGTTATCAATCAATCATTTAATAACTTAACAGTTAATATATTACTATTGATTTACAAAACTTTTATTATCTTAATACTGCTCACTTATAACTTAAACAGATTCCAATTACTAACCATATCCATATTCCATTAAATGCAGTTACTGTCATAAGCAGATTATGAAAATAATGGATATTATCAGTTATTTATTCTATACTTAAACTGAGTTAACTTCTCAGTATTATATCCTGATATTTAACTTAATTCACTATTATACTAAACACTGTTATTATTAATCTGAATCTGAACTATCTGGGAATTATAATGTTTCTGCTTAATCCAATCCTTTACCAACACTGCCTTATAACCAGTTAATAATTTAAACAATATCTTTACTTAAATACCTTTCTATCATTAAGCTTAATCACATGTCTAACATCACTTAATATGACTGTTTATTACTTATTTATTTAACACTTCCTTTAACTTCATCATATTATATATTATCTGCCTTAACATGTTTATTAACCATCACTTATGTATAATCTTATACCATTTAATCAACTTATATACGTCACTTAATCACTTCTAAATTATATATCATCCATTATTAAACTTATGAACTAAATATTCAGTGAAATCATACAAGTGTAAACATCCTATGAGTCATGTGTCTGTTAATCTATGATTCACTGTTAACCCTGTTTTAGTCATTATTAAAAATCTTATTTGAAACCATATTATATCATTCCACTAATTAACCAATTTTTTAAACTCTTGATCAATACATAACAGTCTTCTTGATTTTTATTTATAATTTATCATAAATCTCTTAACATACCCTAAACCATATTTCATTTTATCCTTTGATTTGGTCAACATGCCTTGGCTTTAACCATAGCAATAACACCATTTATTTATGAACTTAATAAACCTTTCAATTGTACTTAATACGCTCATTTTAGTACCCATTTTAGTCCTTAATATCTATGTGGTCGTATGCTCCCTTTTTGTCCCTTTAACATTTTAAAATCATACCTGAAGTTAAATTTTCATTAATCATGTCTTATGCTAATATTCTTTTATTAAATGACTTCTATTTCTTAATTTAATTAATTAATCATACTTAACAGAATCAATTTTTCATAGTTTTTAAAGTTCATATACTTAAAAATGAAAATTAAGCCTTAAATTATCAAATATGCTTATCTTAAGTCTAATTTAGTTCATATACCACATGCCTCTTATTAACTCATCATTAGGAACTTCATTTTAACCTGAATTAGAAGTTAATTCGTTAATCATACTTAAACTTAATCATTTAATGCATAACTCTTAAGTTATATACATTTAAAATGATATTAAACCTTATATCATCAATTTTTCTTAACTTATCACTTGACTTCTATCATTTTCTTAGCTTTTTACCTTTTTTTTTCAGTAAATCTCATTAAATTATGTTTTAAACTTACCAACCATTAGCAATGTTCATTAGAAGGATTCAGCCAAAAGGAAAAACCATGACACACTCACCCACACAATCACCAAATACTTTATTTTGTATTTCTTACATTCCTAACTCATCTAACCATCAAAACATCAATCAAAAACTGACAAAACTTCAATATACCATTCAGCCATTTCAAGAACTTCACATAAAATCTATAAATCAATTGGTTCGAACACTAAATCATACTTACCAAGCTCACCTTTAAACCCAACAACTCAAATCTCAACTCTAACTTCTTCTTATTTGGATGTAACTACGGATTTGACGTGTATTTTCACTATTCCACTTTCTTAAGCTTGATATATTCTTAAATCAAGCATGCATGTACCTTAGAGAAGGAGATCAAACATAAAACAAAGTTAGTATACAAGGTTAGGTTTCAGTTTTTTTAGTTAAAATCATGATCCTTCATGATTTTGGTCATGAACGTGAAGAATCATCTAGTAAAGGTTTTGGTCATGATGGAAAACAAAGAAAACTAAGAGTATTTCAACATTACCTTGATGTATACTCAAATAACTTGTTGGATCTTGAAAAATTCAAACCAAAAGAGGAAGAAAAACTAGTTAAACTTTAACTTCTTCGAGGATTAGCTTTGGTTTTGAAGTTAAAAAGAGAAAAGTAGTTGGTCACCATTTGAACATCAAGTAAATAAAGCTATTTTGGCTCAATATTAATCTAGGCGTATAGTTCTAATAATATATGATGGCTTTGTTTCGATAAAAGAATAAAAGAAGAATACAAAATGGTTTAATGATGGATAAGGAATCCCATCCGTAGCATTTAAGAGGTAGGGTTCAAAAATGGTTAAATATAAACTAATATATACTTGTATTTCTTTTTAAAACCCACCAATCAAAGCTTAATTACATGTATTTATATACTTAATACATACTCTAATACACTATATTTAATTTAAAATACCATCTATCAATTTCCTCAATCAAATAAAATATAATACTTATCTTCTTTCTCCATCCACTTACACTAAAATCCCAAACTACTTTTCAAATACATATACATTTTTACAAATACCAATCCCACTTCTAATATAATATACTATTTCAAATCTATTTTAACTTATTTTAGTTTCATTTATAGTTATCTATTTATTACTTACATAACACTAATTAACTTAATAACTTAATTATGATATCACTTATGCTATTTATGATATCAGTATGACATCATAACTAAAAATACTAATTATAATTTTATAATATTTAAATTTTATTATATACTCTTACTAATTCATTATTAATTCATAATTATTCATTTTCTAATAAAAAATCATAATTAAATTCATACACTTACAACATGCTTACATCATCATCACTCAATTATGACATCATAAATAATTTTTAATTTAAATTTTCCAAAATTTGTATATATCAAATTCATGTTAAAAAATCATCTTGAGCTTACTTAATTAATCATACTAAGTGTTTTCAACATGGAAAACCTCAATTAGTCATCATTCAGGGCTCATTTCAGTGGTTTTCGTCAAAATTTCCAATTTCAACTTTAGAGTTATAAACCCTACTCTCATCATATAATTATCATCATAAGCATTGTTTCATATCATTAACACACCAATAACATATAAATCAATACATTTGTCACATCCTCATTTTATGGTTATATTATATGTTCATATATTATTTATGATAACTTGAGTATGCATGATTTAATGCATGAATAACATGAAATTAGTAATTTTGATGTGCATTATTTTTATACAAATTTAATTATGATTATGACATGAAAATTATATGATATGTAAATAATACAGGAACATATTAGAAATGTGCATAATTTAATAATTATGTATGAATTAAGAAAGAGTATTAAAAAAATTGAGATAGAGAAATAAACAATTTATTAAACGTACATGCAATCGTATAAGAAAATATATGTACATATGCAAAATGTTAGAAAATATAATTTTAGATGAAATTAATATATATTAAGAATATTTATGATGTCATAATTATATATGATTAAGGAATGCATGTAATTAATGAATATGAATGAAATGCATATGTATGTATATATATATGATTATTATAAATAAAATGTATAAAAGATGTATAAATATAAGCATAGGATAGTAATTAAATATGTATTGGTATTAATAAAATGGATTAATATGATTGAATGAATACAATATGATAATATGATATATATTATGAAAGGAAATAAATAAATAAGAAATGAAAAAAAATAATAATAATATGATTGTATATATATATATATATTATATGGATTTTTTTATGACATAGATTTTGAAATAATATATATTTAATTTGTTTTTGAAGAATGTGAAAGTGTTATATGTATTTTAATAGTTAGTAAGAAATGATGAAGAGGATTTTATATTAA
>CANYBF011762620.1:0-20361 GCA_948192965.1 Dalechampia spathulata | reverse complement strand
GGCCGGCCCATCGAAGGAGAAGCCTCCATCCACCAAAATGCCCCAAGGCATATTGGTTTGGTGGGCTCCTCACTTTTATGCACCTCCTTCCTCTTTTAAACTCCCGGTGTGGGATTCTTTTTTCTGCAGCTCTTTCTTTTTCTTTCTTCCTCTTTCAAATATCACCCTATATTGGCAATCTCAGCTTTCTTAGAAAAATCTATCTTCCTGATAACAATTTCCAGGGAAAAATTCCACAATCGAGATTGAATTCCTTGAGCCCGACAAATAATTCCTTGTCAGGGGAAATTCCAGCCAATTTATCACATTGTTCTAATCTCAAGCTCCTTGATTTGGCTAACAATAGCCTTTCAGGAAATATTCCTGAAGAACTTGGCCTCTTGTCCAGGCTTGAAATATTAGCCATCTATCTGAACAATCTGATTGGCAGAATTCCTCCTGTTTTAGGGAATCTTTCCTCTCTCACTTTCATTTCAGCAAGTACTAACAAGTTTGAGGGAAATATTCCTGACAGCTTAGGTCAGCTCAAAAACTTGACATTTCTTGGCTTTGGTGACAACAATCTCTCTGGTTTTATCCCTTCATCCATTTTCAATCTTTCCCTTCTCAAAGATATCGTATTGTTGCTAAATCAATTCAAAGGATCCATTCCTTCAGATATAGGCTTAACTTTACCTAATCTTCAATACCTTTCGATTTCTGATAACCAATTTACGGGATCTTTCCCAGTCTCTCTATCCAATGCTTCAAAACTTGAATGGCTGGACTTTAGTAGTAACAGTTTTAGTGGGAAATTTTCCTTTGATTTCGGAGGCTTACTGAACTTTTCATATCTATACTTTCCATTTAATGCTTTCGGGGCTGGAGAATCTGATGACTTGAACTTCATCGATTCTCTGACCAACTGCACCAGATTGCAGATGCTTGATTTCATGGAAAATCAATTTGGTGGGTTCTTGCCTGATTCCATTGCTAATTTATCGACAGAAATCAATCATTTCGCAGTAGCAGGGAATCAGATTTCCGGAAACATCCCTTCAGGAATCGAAAATCTTGTCGGTTTAAGTGTACTGTATGTAGTTTGGAATCGTTTCACAGGGAGTATTCCTGATGGCATTGGTAAGCTCAAAAACTTGCAAAGAGCAGCTTTTGCAAGTAACAGATTTTTAGGGGAAATCGCATCTTCTTTTGGCAACTTGTCACTATTGAATATACTTGACATGCGGAGGAATCAATTACATGGAAGCATACCTTCAAGCCTTGGACGATGCAAGAATCTAAGATACTTGGATCTTTCTCAGAATATTCTCAACGGTACCATTCCGAAAGAATAATATTTTCACCTTATCGATCAGGCTGAACCTATCTCAAAACCAGTTGTCAGGAAACCTGCCCCCTGAGATTGGTAAGCTTGCAAACATCCAAAGCTTTGATGTATCTGGAAACAGGTTATATGGCGAAATCCCTAGTAGTCTTTCGGGTTGTGTTTCCCTTGAAAGACTTCACCTGCAAGGAAACTTCTTCAATGGCTCTATTCCTTCATCCTTCTTTTCCTTGCGAGGTCTACAGTATCTAGATCTTTCTCGTAAAAACTTGACAGGAAAAATTCCAGAATTCTTAGAGTCCATTTCTTTCAAAGATCTGAATCTGTCATTCAATGATTTTGAGGGTAATGTTCCAACACAAGGTGTTTTTACGAATAAAACCACGGTATCGGTTGCAGGCAACAAACGACTTTGTGGAGGCATTCCTGAACTAGATCTGCCAAGATGCGCAACAAAGCATGGAAAACGGAAACAGATTAATCATTTCCACAGCCTGTGGACTTGTTGGAATTGCCCAGATTTCATCTATGTTATGGATTTTTTGGTTGAAACGAAAAGCAAAGGATAAATATTCAGATTCATCATTCAAAGGTTCCTTAATGAGAATATCCTACGAAATGCTTCATAAAGCAACTGATGATTTCTCTTCAGGCAATATAATAGGAACCGGTGGTTCTAGAACTGTCTATAGAGGAAATCTTGAGGATCAGGATGGCATGATTATCGCCATCAAGGTATTCAACATTCAAAATTGCAGATCAACCAAAAGTTTCAAGGCTGAATGTGAAGCTTTGAGGAATATTCGACATCGAAATGTTGTCAGAATATTAACTTCTTGCTCAAGCATTGATCTCCAAGGTAATGATTTCAAGGCCTTGGTATATGAATACATGCCAAATGGAAACTTGGAAACATGGTTGCATCCATTTGTAGATGAACAACAAGAAGAAGACAGATCGAGATACTTGAATCTCTCACAGAGATTGAATATTGCTATTGATATTGCCTCTGCGTTGAATTATCTTCATCACCATTGCCAAACACGGATAATTCACCGCGATCTGAAGCGAAGCAATGCTCTACTTGATCATGACATGATTGCACATCTTGGTGATTTCGGAATAGCTCGAATCCTATCAGAATCTTCTCCTGAAATGGAACATAGCTCGATCAGAATAAAGGGTACTGTTGGGTATGCTCGTCCAGGTAATTATTTAATTTGCTTCTATGCCCTGCTACCGAACAAACACAACAAAATTAGAGGGTTTGAGTTTGTAAAGTTGTCAAATTGTTCGGTTACCTATATACCTATTATTCGTTATTCATGTTACCTTGATTTGTTTATATCCGGGTTAACTATGATACTCATTAATTAATTATATTACACATGTCATGATCATGTCATGTTTGGATTCAAGTTTTTGAGATGATTCATTGATTATATCATGTTTATGTGGTGCATATTGACATGATTCTAATATGAAATATCAGAATATGGAATGGGAAGTCAGGCATCAACTTATGGCGATGTCTACAGCTATGGGATTCTTCTGTTAGAAATGTTTACTGGAAAAAGTCATATAGATGACAAGTTCAAAGATGGTTTAGATCTTCACAACTTCGTCAGAATGTCATTACATGAACCGATACGAGAACTTGCTGACGATGCATTTTCCGAAGACGAAAAAAATCAGGCTACAAATACATTAGCCTCCATTTTCAGAATTGGAATTGCCTGTTCAGTAGATACAAGTAGAGATAGAATGGACATTGCTGATGTTTTAGCTGAGCTGATCTCAATCAGGAGCACTATGAACCGAAGTTGTGAACTCGAAGTTCTTTCATTTGGTTTAATATTCTCAAATTTCACAGTTAACTTTTCATATGGTAATGTTATATGTGAATTTGATCCATGAAAGTAGTCACGAGAGAACTTATCATACTTTCAAAGGAAATGGTAAAATTTGATTTGGAATAAGATATTTCTACGAAGACAATTGATAGAATATGTTTGTTCGTCTTTAAATTTAAAAAAGAAGCACGGATCAGTTGAATTCATGTAAACAAGGTTCATGGCAAAGTATCAAACATTTTGGAAGGATCAATATGGGTAGTATACGTTGTTGATGATTATCAACTCAAAGGGAATCTTCATTTTGGTTGTGGAGTTACTATCACACCAGCTTTAGGTTTACTCTCAATCATTGCACATCTTGAGCCATCTGCTGATTAGCTCATAGATCTTAGTTGCCTATTTTCTAAGCAATATATATATATATATATAGTTTGGTAAGTCATAACTTGTCTGATTTACAAGGGCAGGTGCACAACCTTTTCTTTTATTCCTTAGGACAAATAATGAACCATAAATGATGAACTATGAACGATGAACTATACGATAAAAGATATTTCTTTTGAAGTTACAAAAAAAAATCTGAAAAATGGTACCGAAATTCGAATTCCAACCCTTCAAAGGTACGCGTGGGCGACGAGGCTGACTTTGATTTTCTTCTATCTCAACCAACCTGCCATTACCATTATATAAATGAAGCAGCTGATCATACAATAATTAATTTTCATTACTTTTCGATCTAAGATTCTTAATATGAGTATAATTTCTCGGATCATATGGTGTCCGTGTCGTTTACTTCATAAATTTTAATATCAAAATATTTTAAAATGAATTTACGTATAAATATAATTGATTTTTTTGAAATGATCGTAATGTTTAAATAAATGATCCATCCGGTTCATGGAATAGCAGTTGAGCTAAAGGTGGTCCAGGCTGATTTCAGCAGGATACTTAGGAATCCTATTTCATTACAAATTGCAGCAAACCTCAATAATGTTCAGATCAATATCTTTCATTCCACACAAGGGGGTGGGGGTGTGTGTGTGTGTGTGTATATATATATATATATATATATACATATATCTATATATATATAAGTGGTCCAATTTGGATATGTATTCCATAGCATATGATAGCTGGTTTAGGGTTCATATGGTTACTATAATAATAATTATTACTACCATCTAATGTCCATTCAGTGTCATAATGGATTGCCTTGTTATCAAAGGTCTTCCCAGAAATAGATATTTGCTGGAGAATGCCTACACACCCCATGTGCCATTTCTCTCTCTCTCCTTTTTCAAATTGTTTTTTATTTTTCACCTTTTTCTCTCTTTTTGTTCCACTGCTGGACTGATGATAGAATCAAGAATCCGGATGATCATGGCCCTGTTCGGAGACAAAGAATTTATGCAAAATTTTCATTTTCAAGATAGATTTAACGAACGATCTCTAATTTCAAAGAAACTGTAATGAGTGAACTATGTTCATCTAGATTTGAATCGGATGAAAACAGAAAAGATGATTTTTGATTGGAGTACTTGAGTTGTTTTGACTAGATTAGGTGTAGGTACATAACAACCTTAATGAAGCATTTTCTAGGATCCTAGTCATTGCACAATTTGTGGGTTCATCAATAAGTAGGGTAGGCTACCCCAATACTATCATTACCATGATCATTTCAACATTTAACACAATTTCACAATCCTTTTCTTTTGCTTTTTTCTCGATTAAATTGTAAATTTTTATATTTATTACGGAAAGAGAAGGGGTCGAGAAAGTTCCTTCCCTCCCCTTGATTTCACTTTATTCTTTCGTTTAATTTTTGAAAATATTTATATATAGATGAATGAATGAGAAGTTGATTAGAAGAAATTTGAAAATCGAATGAGGAATCCCATGAAGAGGTTTGTAATTTTGGGGGAAAATGAGGAAATAATGAAAAGGGAGGGAGGAGGCAGCCATGTGAGAGGGGTCAGAAAAAGAAAAGCTTTATGTGAATGGTAACAGTCTGCAACTTTTGTCTGCTCTGCTTTGGCCTTTTCTTCGCTTGCCAACTTCAATGGAACTCTTCCACCAATTATATCACACCCAATTTTGCAACTTAAGATAACAGTGGAGTTGCTCAGAAGACTTGTAATAATTTATAAATAGATTCTTTCAAAATGATTTTTAATATAAAATTATTAAACAAGTATATTTAAATCAAATATAATTACTGGAGGTTTTTATAAATGAATTGTATAAATTTGATAAAGTTCATTTGAAGCAAACACAAACAGTAGTTGAGAGGGTGATAAAGCAAGAAATGAATTACATGAATCTTTAATTGCCAAGCAATTTTGGACAAACTTCAGCATGAATTACATGAAATCTTTAATGGCCAAGCAATCTAAACATACTTTACAAGGCAGCCAGGTTTCTCCCTTTTCCAGGAAACTAGTTTTCTGTTTGAGCCACAACAGGTTGAGAAACAAGAAGGAATAATACACGATACGAATAGAAAACTCGTATTAAAGAAACTTGTTCCGAATTTGTCATCTGCCTCGAACAGGAGACCGGCCACCCCTCTCACTGCCAACATCATCTTCCAATTCAATTCCGTCTAAACAGAGACCGTTATTATTTACACTCACTTCGGAACTGGCATTACTACTGGTTGCCAATGGGGAGTCTGAAACACTTACAGTTCTTCCTCGTGCAGTACCAGATCTCACGCTATACATTGAAGATGCTGGAATATTAGTCATCAAAGGCCGCAAATTGCCAGGAATGCTTCGTCTTATGTCCTACACGATGCAAAATGAGATCAAGTAGACATTAATACATGCCGCTCAGAGTTTGATCAACAATCTCTATATCGAATAAATGAGAACAAGACAAGGTTAAGATGTTTTTCTTTATAAATGTGGACATCAAAATGGCAATTAGCAAGAACATACGGAGAAAGAAGCAACTATTTCATGCAATAATAGCATCATATTAGGATTTAAACATTTTATGCGTAAAATGCATACCATGTGCCGTATTGCCATATCCAAAGATTTCTTTGAAAGTGTTCTTCCAAAGCCTGAGCTGTCTGGAGATGATGACTTCCCGGACAGGTTGCCATTTGGAGAATGTTTATCATCTTGCTTAGGAGGTGCCAGCTTTCGCATATTTATCACTCTTTCAACCATCTTGGTTCCAATTAGAACTGGGCTCACATTGTCATTTGCTTTAGTATGCAGACGACTAATTGCAGGAACAGAGCTCCCACTGGAGTGCATAATGCCATTAGGGGCTCGTCCTCGTGCTGGAGAGCATGATTGCCGTCTTGGTCTCCCGGTAGAAGTAGGCTCAACAGAGGAGGATCTTGAACTTGGAACACCAGGCCTACCCCTAGTTGCTGAAAGTGACCTCTCAGGTAGTGATGTTCTTAGATTTGGTGGAGCATCAAGAGAGAAACCAGGCATCTCCGAGGGCTTCCATGGCCTCGATTTCGCTGTAGGGGAAGTGCCACATGATGGCACTGAATGTCTTGCTGTTGTGAGAGTTGCCCTGGTAATTGAAGGAGATGACTTAACAGGAGCAGAAACTGAGGGTGCAGTAGCTGGTGTCAATGGCCGTCGGGAAGGGGTTGACGACCTTGAAGTTGTCTTGGGTGGAGGTATTGAAGACCTTGCAGTTGGAGTTGACGACCTTGTAGTAGACCTTGTAGGTGTTGATGATCTTGCAGTAGTGCTTGTTGGTGTTGAAGTTCTTGCAGTAGTACTTGGTGTTGACGATCTGGCGGTAGTCCTTGTAGGTGTTGACGATCTTGAAGAAACTGTAGGCTTTGTCGCAGGTGTGGGCTTGGTAGCAGAGACAGTTGGCTTACTTGCGGTAACTGATGATCTAGATGAAGTCAAGGTGGCTCGTGAAGTAGGTGTCACAGATCGAGAAGGTTTAGAAGAAGTGGTCAGGGTAGGGCGACCACTTGGCGTTGCAGGACGTGATCCTGGGCCACCTGATGACGAAGGCCTACGTATCCCTGCACCAGAATTCAACCCAGGGAACGAAGCTGTTTGTTTAGATGCTAAGCTGCTCCTTGTGACAGGTTCTGGCTGACGGTTTGCTAGCTATAACCACAATGAACAAAATGAACTAGGTGTCAGCAGTGCATCAACTAGAATCACAAGACCTCACAAATCCTAGTCGGCATATTTCTAAGACCGCCAATGCAAATTCAGAAACTGTTTCGTCAGACTTGTTAACAAATTATGAATCATGCTTAGGTGTAATACAACTCTTGAATCATTGTTGAACTGCTGTTTCAACTTTCAAAGCAGATAGCGATTTAACTTCATTGACACAAAGCTTGATGTTTGTAAATTTTTCAGTTTTGAGCACATAAGGCACGTCCAATACACATGCAAGGCAATGATGTTAAAAGATATCTGTAACCAAGCATAACAAGGTTATCTGTAGAGCATTATCAATTATACCGCCACATGATATATGATTTATCTCCATATTGTAAGAATATATGCGCTTACTCTAGATTTGAGGGCAGTCTGGCGAACGTTGGGAGTACCAATCTGACTCATAACAGTTCTTTCCGATTCCATCTCCAATGAAGGAAACAAGGGAGTACCAGGAGGTGTTAAAAGCCTGAGAACAGAAGATGACGGGAGTTATTAACCATTCACGAAACCATGACCTGAATTTGGCTTGGAACTTTCATGCCCAGTAATATCTACCAACTATTCGGAAGTTGCACAAGAAAACAGAATATGAAATACCTCATCAACTTACAGGAGCCGTCTTGGTATAACTCAAAGCTCCATTACGTTTCATGCATCAGAATACCAACTAAAGGTTGCGTTGCAACAAAGGTTTCCAACATATAGCATGAAATAATTTTCAGCTGATTTCAGATAAAATTCACAGTTTATTACAGAATTAAATGTATCAGTATTAGCACTAACATTTCATGATTGCAGGATAGCACATGGACTGAACAGATAACAAACAAAAAATTATTGATTAAATCCTTTCTCAATTCACCTAAACTTGCAAAAACATGAAACAACAAAAACTTTACCATCGGAATCCGCAAGCAATTATAACAATAAGAACTCTTCCATTAAACCTAACTTAAGGGAGGTATGTACAAAGTTTGTCCATGTCCATGCCCATGGTCAAGTCCAAAAGAAAGTACGCATACCATTCGTTTCAACTTCAAATTTTCCTTTCCATGACAATAAAAGGCGAAGGCGAACAAATAACGTAACCAAACTCTTCACACAAAAATGCAATGAAACTCTATCAATCAAAAAAAAGATCTTAACACAATTTGCAAAAAGGAAAAGAAAAGAAAAGAGAAGAAAAAATTAAATAAATATGATCTTTCGGGAAATTTGTAGTCCTGAATTGTTCTAAGCGGATAAGAAGAGTTCAAGCTTAAAAATTGAGGAAATACATAACTAAAATTTTATGCTTTCAATTACCAATCATAGTCATTCTTATCATTCTCAGAGTTGAGAAAATCATCAGCACCACTGATTCTTCTTGCCGGAGTCGTCGTTGAAGAGATATTAAATAAAGGTAAATTTCTACCACCATTTGAACCTGCAAATTTTATTGTTGTAGGATTAAAATTTTATGTAACAATAAACCAAAAACACTTGAAAGAAAACTGAACTTAAAAAACCTAATTAACAATACCTAAATGAGCATTAAAATCGTCATTATCATCATCATCATCTTGAGTAAGTAAAAGATGATGGTTGTGCTGGTATTGTTCCTTTTCACGCTTCTTCATTTCTAAAAACAAAGCCAGTTGCTCTTCTTCTTTCTCTTTCATCATCAACTGCTGTTGCCTTTGCTTCACAGCCGCAATTTTCATCTGCGACGTCTCCATAATTTGCGACGTCCTTAAACTCCGATTCATCATTACTTCTAAACCAAAAAAAGGACCTTTGAAGATCGGAATCGAGCACTTAACCTCTTAGAAAAACAATCAAAAACGAATTATCAAAAAATGCCGATTCTTACTATCTACAAGACAAAATCAAAGAAACAGATAGCTAGATCTGGAAAATCAAGCTGCAGCAGCGGCATTTTGCGTTCGGAGATGAAAGAAAAGGAGAGCTGAAACAGCGAGGTGAGATCACAGGCTAACAGTGGGAGCGAAGGAAAGAGAGAGAGTGGCAATGAGTGTAGTTGAGAGAGAGAGTGGAGGGTAAAATGGTAAAACGAATAGGGAAGAAAGGAGGAAAGGAAGGTTTATTTTCGTTGTTGGGGTTAGGAGGAGAAGGAAAGAAGGATAAAGTAATTATTATTTATTTTTAAATTATTATAATAATAAATAAAATAAATAAAGTAATAATAATATGGTACAACCAACTCTATTTGTGACGCACAGGCAAGAGAAGGACACTGGTTGTTTTCTTCTTACTTTAAGTCTACGTTTTATTTTTTTATTTCTTATTTTTTATTTTATTTTATTTTATTGTTATAAAACTATAAAAAAGTACATGAGATTATTATAAAATAAAATACTAATACTAATTATTATATTTCAAAAGTCAAATCTTATATTAAATGCATATTATTTTAACCATAATGATTTTTTTTTTAAATATGTATGAAATTCTATTATTTGAGATAAATAAATAAATAAATAAATAAATAAATAAATAAATAAATATAATGGAAAAGCTTATTTAAAGCTTTATTAGTCGACCCAATGATCTCTACCTGTTGACTTTCAATGTGTATTATTTGTTTTAGGTAAAGTAATTTAATAAAAATTAATTAATAAATTAATACCGGAATATGTATATAAAATTCAGTTCATAGATGAGGGTATAGTTGAGGGTATTTGATTCCAAAATCATAGAAAAATAGACATGTTAAAAGAAGTTAATAGGTTCGATTATAATATTATAATTACTCGTAATTATTTTGATCGATTAATCTATTCGATATATAATTTTCGACTCCTAAAATAATCATTTCCGTGAAAGCCATGGATCTTCAAGCATTGTAGCCCAACGGCAATCAGGAACACTCACCGTCAGCGGCCCTGACGATCAGGCCTTTTCCTTCAGAGTGACATTCTTTGCCATTTAGCTAATTTTGGGCATAATAATAATAATAATTTTTGAAATTTGTGAAATTTTTGGATTTTATAAATTATTTATAAAAATTATGGATTTAAATGGATAAATTCAATTACATCCCTATTATTTTATTTTATTTCGAGTAAACAATACTAAATAAGTTTAAAATTCTAAGATTTAAGGATTGAAAACTATAAAATGTGATATCATTTTGTTTATTGAAACAAATTTATAAATTCATTTTTAGATAGTATTTAATTTATTTATAAATTTTAAAAAAAATACATTTAATTTTAATAAATTCTAAAATGTTCACATTAAAAATGAATTTATGTACAAATAAATACAATCTTTAGAAAAGAATGGATGTGAGTGAAATTTATAATAGCATGCATACAAATAAATAAGAGTCTCATGAGTATATAAGATAGTCATATTATAATTACATGCAAAGAGGTACATCCAAACAAGGAAGATTAAGATTAATCCAACAAGAAATGGATTCAATGAGAGATACAGGAGAAGGGGAAGAGTAATTACTGGTTAAAGGTGGCAAGAAAGGCAATAGGGCCTTTTCCAGAAGTAGCAGCTTCAATGGCAAAGATAAGGAAAGCAACCATGGCAAGCCTGGCATGTTTAATCTCAGCTAATTGAAGATTTTCCAACTTTTCAGGATCAGAAGCAAGGCCAAGAGGATCAAAATAGCCTCCAGGATATAGTCTTTTGACAGGATCAAGCTCTGCATTTCTCTGGAACTCGATGTACCCAATAACTATCACCTCTATCCATATCAACGTTGTCAGGTTGAATGGTAGTGGCTGCCCCAAGTATGATGACCCTTCGACCAACTCTACCTGAAAATTTTAAAACCACCCATTTATAAATAATTAAATCATATGATAAATTATATTTTATTTTAATCGGATAGATTAATACGAGATATGATCGTATGTAAAGAGGATGGCTCATTGATTGCTGCCGCTTTGCATCAGCATCGATGTAGTTATCAAAGCAAAACGACACACGTAAAGGAATTTGTGTGACCTAAATTCAATGGTGGCAAGAAAAATATCAAATATTTTTCCATGTTCCATAGTCAATTTTTATTTATTTAGAAATTATAGATATTGTTTATTGAGTGCAATTTCATATTAATTATTATATTTTTAAAATATTAAAAAAAATCCTTATAACGAATGAATTCTTTTAAAATATATTATTTATTTTTAATATTTGAAATCAACGAATAAAAACTCTTTGATAAAAGAATTAAAAAAAATTTATTAATTTTATTAATAAATCATGTATTATTAATATTAACGTATATAAAATCATGATTAATTATGTAATTTTTTCTTTTTTCTTTGACGATCAAGTAACAGAAAATTATAAAAACATATATAGAAATTAGGATTTATTTATCAATAATTATTTATTTAAGATTAAAATGAATTTTGCCAAAGAACATATCCAAATTAAAATTTAACTTTATAAAGATAAAAAATATTAATATAATATGCATATGTTATGATTCGATGGGGGATTAAGGTAATATAAAATTATACATATAGATAGAAAGCACAAAATAAAACAAATCTTATATGTATGTATATGTACGTATGTACAGACGTACCTTTCCAGCATCTTGCCATGCAATACCAGTAAGAGCTTCGACGGCGATGGCGCCAAGCGTACCCAACATGGCCCATCTTCCATGGATTAACTCACATTCTCTAAATCTTTGCAACCCAAACACCTCCGAGTACGGCTGAAACGGCGTCGGCTTCACATCATTTTGCTCAACAACACGGACACCAATAACGTCACCAGCCACGTTCTTGGCAAGGTTTTGGTCTAAGGAATCGAGCTCAAACTGCAAGTACTCTGCTGGCTTGCCTAACTCAAGTGGGTCGAACCCACGGTCTCCAACCATGGTTCCATCCAGCCATTCGGGTGGGATTGCACCTGGGAACCAAACGAGTCGGTCTCCCGCTGGTTTTGGGGCAGTTTTCTTTCGTGGTGGTGGGGATGATTTCTTTACGAAACCAAATCTGGCTTGGATTTTTCCCAGTTTTGGTTTTGGGTATTGGGTACGGGCTCTAAAGAAATGTGATGCGGCGGCGGTGGAAGCAATGGAGATGGTGGTGGCCATGGGTGGAGCAGGGGAATTTAGCTACAGGTATCTGATGATACTACTGGTGGTCCTCTTTGGATTGGGGTGTCTCTCTGCGTGTGTATATATATACATACTTGAAAGTAATGTCTGTGTCCTTATTAAAATGGTTAGTTTCTTTTCAAGTTAATTTTTTAAGAATTAAGGAATATTAAGAAAATAGGAAAATAAGTTTTTGCTTAAGAAAATGCTCTTTTTATGAAAATTTACTTTTATTAAATTGATTTTAAAATATAATAAATAATAATAATAAGGAGAAAAATGTAAGGGCCATATGATTGCCCTATCCAAGAGTGGGTGAGGATGGAGTGATTGAGGTCGACGTCGTCTTCACCTTATTCTTCTGGGGGGTCTTCATTTGTGTTTGGTAGAATCCAAGGATGCGATTCCAGGAAAAAAACAAATAATAAAAATAGCATTTAATCTGCAATTTCCTCAAAAACCTTGCTTGATGGTGCTTCCATTTCTTCACCAGAATTTGATACACCATAATAACGTAAGATTGGATAAAATAACACACGGCCAATTTAACATTTCATTAGAAATGTCAACTTTTAAAATAACTCATGAATGTTATATGGATACCCATGAACAGAAAGGTTTGAGCTTGACCTGTCAATTGATTTAAAATGATTTAAGACATGTTAAATCATGTATTTGACTTGTTAATCCATCTCAACAAAACAATAGATCCTGTTCAACTCAATCATCTATTATACCACATGATATGGGTTGAGTGAAGCCAATTATTTTGATTGTTAATTCCTACTTGAAGTAAAATTGCCAAATTAGATAGATCAAAGAAGCAATAACAAACATGGACAAATTCAACAGCTAAAAAGCAAACCGGAAACCAGAAAACAATGTTGAAAATTTCATGATAGTGTAGAAATACAGTAGATGGATTTGATAATTTCCATAACTATCGATCATCAGAAAGGAACAGCATGAAAGGTGATGAGAAGAAATTGGCTCCTCTCAATCTTGTAATCACACCGTAAAGGCACAGGTTTGTCGATTAGTTAGGCATACATCTCATCTCCACTTTACCAACTACAAGCACTTAGACATCACTTAAATATAGAGAGTGCATATTCTGTGGAATTCACAAATAAAAATAAATTAGGAAAGTCGAAGAAATTTACCTTCTCGAGACGAGGGAATATAACCACATGAAAGAGTTCAATAGTATTTGTTGAATCGTTTTGAACCAGACGATGGAATCTTTTCCAACTCCATGGAATTTATGAATTTCTTCATTTAGATGCTCTCAAACCAAACTAACTAAAAATATAAACAAGATAATCTCTTGTAATACGATGAGGCAAATACAATGCACCTAATAGGAAAGTGATACAGAAACGAACTATCATTGAATCAAGCATCAAATTTACTTGCCCAACTTTTCATGATTATCCAATCCTGGACGAGGAGAGAGAGAGAGGGGCATTCTCATGCATATGAATTAGGTATCCTTGCCACTTTTAAACCCCCGGCTGGTGAGTCGCATCCAGCACCTGGACCCTTCTCCCCTTTCGGAAGATATAAAAACTAGGAAATCTATGGGAATTGGGAAATATCATTACCGTCATAATCTGAACCAACAAAGGGCAACACTTTTGTAATAAACTATCACAAGCAGTAAATATTAGGAGTAATCATGGTGGGTACAAAATCTGATGGGTATTCCTGACCTGAATTTCCCCCTGAAAGAGTAACAAGATCCTGAACAAACATAAGCATGCCCAACTAAGCAAGCCAGAACAGATGGCGTCATTTGAAAATTGCACCCAAGACCAGTGTTGGTGTAACAAAAGGATCCAATTAAGCACCTAAAAGCAATGGAGTAACTCTTGTATTTTGGACCTTCACGGGACTGAGG
Source organism: Dalechampia spathulata (assembly GCA_948192965.1). Lineage (NCBI taxonomy): Eukaryota > Viridiplantae > Streptophyta > Magnoliopsida > Malpighiales > Euphorbiaceae > Dalechampia > Dalechampia spathulata. The sequence goes on along the minus strand of CANYBF011762620.1, from coordinate 6,041 downwards.
GACTCCAATATCTTAGGTGTTAAACCTTGCAAATCAATGGGAACTGGCAAAAGGTTGTCATATACTTCTTTCCTGACTTTTCAATGCAGATTCAACCAGCTTAACCTGTTTTGAGTTTTCAGTATTAAGAAGTGAGAGTTTTGCAAGTGAAGATTTCAGCTGAGAGATTTGAACATCTCGGACATAGTTCTTCCCAGACATTTGCCTTTTCTGGTTAAATGTATTGGCTTTTAAAGATTGTGTGTATCTTTTCAATCTTGCTCTTAAAGTGTCAATGGAAGTTCGCAAAGCATCCAATTCGACTCCTGTAAAGTGGTCTGCATTATGATCAACAAAAGACAACAGTGTTAGGTAGTGACCTGTCATGATTTCACAGGCGTTCTCATGAACTGAAACACTAACAGAAAATAGGATGACATTTTGAGTAAATGTTTGTCCTAATAAAACTGGTTTCGATGGATTAGAAATAGGAAAAACAGAGTGTGGAATTTATTACCAAGCTCAGACTTAAATTCACGTTCTGCTCTCGACAAAGGTTTTTTGTGAGCCCCCGGCAAATTCCTTAAACGTTGCAACCGTTGTTCAAGAAAATTGTGCACATTGATTGCGTGATTAATCCTGTCATCCAACCCTAGTTGTTTTTCTTCCACTTTTAACATCTTCTCTTCTGCCTCAGTCAAGCGACCATTCTGATCATCAAGGATTCTCTTCAACTGAGACTCATGGTGCTTGAGCTCAAAATACACCTGAGAAACAGACCTTGATCATTTAACTAGTTAAAAATACACTGGATCCCGTGTCTGTCGTCTAAGATAGCTTAGACATCTTACAAATCCTATGTAAAAGCCAGGTCTAATTGCCAGCCAAATAGCAAAAAGCATTCATGGGATGGTTGAATCTTATCATAAAACGTGCAAGAATTGCATATAACTTTCTCACCTTATGAGCATATTCAACGTAATTTTCATGGAAAAGCTTGAAATACTGATGCAGAGCTGATCGGCCTTCAATAGAATCAGCAGCTACAGATCTAAGATTCGGTGATGCCTGAGGAAGAAGAACTGCTTTAGGACCAGAAAGAAGTTCTTTGCTAATGAAATGTGGAGTATTTCCTTCTTTCAGTTCTTCAGAACCTGTGGACTTTGGTTTCGCATCAAAATGAACGGGAAGCAACAAATCCCAAATTTGCATTTCTAGCACAATACAATCTTGCGTGGAGGTAACTCCTATAATCCAAGAATATCCAAATGAATCTGATAATGTGATGAAACCACATAGAGGATAGGAGTTATCTGCCTGGCAAGTGCTAAGCACAGAATACACTGACGGAGTTCTAACAGACTCATCCTTGCCAGAGCATTGGTTTGTAAATGGAAGAAAATGCAACAATACAGAATCAATTCCACCATCATGAACACAAAAGATTCTTTCAGGCATTAGAGGATCACCAAACATAAATATATTAGACCCACTTCCTGTTTTCCTTGGTAAAGCTAAATCCACAATTGCAAGTCTCAACAAAGGAGGTGGATGACCTAACCAAACAGTATGATCAAGAGGCTGACCAAGCTTCACAATAGGAAATTCGCCTGAGATTGATTCACATATCATTGCAACAGCAAGGATATGATCATGAGAATCAACACGAAGACGAGGTGGGCTACCAACTGTCCACACTGGTTGGATTTCATCAGCTAGGGCATCAATTTGCAATTGTCCTCCACTCCATGCGGTCATAAGAATTGAGTCTTTGCTGACTACAATATAGAGAAAACTAACGGCACAACCTTCACATTCTGCAGCACGAACAACTGCATATTCATCTTCCCCACCATGATGTACTTTCCTTAGGGGGCCCTAGATGAAAAATGGAAGTATCTGTTAATTTATTGACTAAATAGAATTTCATAAAGTAAATTTCACTTAAACAAGGTTTGGCTTCTAGACAAATGCAAAAGTTCGCTTCATGGATGACATCAGCATAATCTAAACACTGTAAGAAAGATGAAGGATCAGATATCATGAGTTGTGCCAGATGCAATCAAGCAACCTTCTGATGCTTCTTAGACTAACTTGATAAGATAATAATCACATGAAATAATCAAATAACCAACAGCAGGATGCAATGGTCCTTCAAATGGATTGCAACACTCTCTTAAACTTGAATGGCTTCAAACCTACTCAAGACCAAATTTCTGAAGAAAGTAAAAAACCAATAAGAAAAGGAAAAAGGTACAGAAATGCTTGCAAGGTTACACAAAATAAATCTATATTTAACCGTTATTAAGTTCTTAGCAGACTAAGAATGGTAAACAAACACTAATAATGTGATTGCATGTTCCAAGCATTCCAAGTTCAAGTGAATAACTTGGGTTAAAATGCCAACAAACCCATGAAGCATTCAGCTTCCATCTATCTTTGATAGATTAGTAGATGATACAAGCTAGACTAAATTAACATGGTTTTTCATGTTTTCTTGTATTAGCATTTCACAATAAAATCTTCCAACATTCATTACTGTGTAGCAATAAAACTTCTAGCTGAATAAAGTAACGGTTAGTTTTTACTAAAGAGTAAATGATCATGGCACAATTAGTCAAGAGAAGCAAGCTGATAAGAGGTACCCAGACCCATGAAAACTGGTTTGATCAAGGACACATGCAAATGTAATCCAGAGATGCATACGTGAACCGTTAGCACTGTACCTGTAAGCAAAGTGATGCATCAAACAAAGTATAAGGGCGAGCTTTTAAAGTCAACAATTCTTCCCCTTCCACAGTTTCATCATTTAACTCGGGAAATGTTGCTTCAAGCCATGATATTGCCAGACTTGAATTACTAACAGCTGTCTGATTTGCTGATTTCATCCCAAGTGCCTGAACATCATTATATATCTCCAATATTGATTCCCATTTATGGACACTATTGCAAAGAAAAGCAAGCAATGTGGTGAATAATACATAATTTTTATTTCAATGAAGAAATTTTATACAGCTTGTCTGATATTTGTTACCTTAAGTAGCAAAATATAAAAAAGAGGAATGATAATAAACACTATCACAAATCAGCATAAGCGAGCATCTAGGTGGACTATAAAATGATATATCAGGTGATACACATAGAGCATATGATGTCCTTGAGTGATAATAGTGCAAATGACAGCATTTTCATTTCCAAGTCTCACCCACTCCAGGAAACAGAGAAGTAAGCAACAAGAATTTGCCAACATTATTAGGAATTATGAGGGTGAAAGTTACCTTCTGAAAGGAACAACTGGGCAAAGGATATAGATTGAACCATCGCTAAATAATATAAAAACCTGCAGAATGACCACACGCAATCAGTTAACAAATAACAATATAAATGAGAAGATGCTACATTATGAAAAGTCTTCAAATAAGAACAACAAACACACAATATAATGAAAAAAGACAAATACCTTATGACCCAGCAATCATCATAAAGCATAATAAATGTATGAAAATACATCACCAAGTTAAGAGTAACAGCTGACAAAGCTTACACATACTAACTGATCTTGCTGTTTGTTAGAAACCATTAAGCATAGATCACAAACAATAGAGAACTACTTTTGTAGTACAAAAGACTTGCATCAGGAAAAATTTATTGATAACTTCAACAGTCAGAAAAGACTGTTATCATAGCAGAATATGTGAATAGTTGTAACAAGCATGTTCCAACTAAGAACAATGAACAAACACCAAAACGAACTCTGAATGAGGAAACGCCATGAGCATGTTATTTATGTTATACTTACACTAAACCTGTCCCACAAGTGGTCTCCTCCAAATGAAAAGTCAACAGGACAAATTGATGAGGCATTTATGGATCTACCCGGTTCAACTGGCTGTAGATAATACTCCTGTTCTGGTTGCAGGACATCTGAAGATAAATCAAAAAGTCTAGCCAAGCGAAAAGATAAAAGGGGAAAAAAACAAGAGTAAGATCTCAGTTATTCGCATCACAAGCAAAATGTACATTCAAAAACCACTTGCTTCAAGACAACTTCATCGAAATTTATTCTCCAAAGATAGATTAAGTTATACCTTTCTCCTTGAATTGCTTCTTTTTATCACAAAAAGAAATACAATATTGTTCACCTAACTAACTTAAAACATTCCTGAACTTTTAGCAGATATGTAATTACCACTTCACTAGCAACATTATTTTCATTTCTTTCCAAGAACAATATCTTAAATATCACAACTTCTCGAGTTAAAACAAGGTACATAGTGATAAACATCTGAGTCTCCAAGTATTGTGAAAACATACTCTAATTAGAAAAATTTCACCAATACCTGAAAACCGAATCGGAAGAAAGAACACCTATATGTGTGTCACTAAAAGGATGCCAAGAAACTTGAAGTGTACGAATCACACTACTTTCACTGAAATAAATTTGTGAACCAACCGAAACAGTCCTACAAACAAATAATAACACAGATAAATAAAAGTATACATCAATAGGATGCCTAATATAATCACAGAGCTTAGAATTTAGTCACCAGCACCTGCAAATAATAGCATTATCTTTGGAATTAGTACGACCGTGCAGATACATAGCACATAAGCCATATGAACCTGAGAGAAGCAACACAGTGCCGTTTTTATTGATGGAGATTTTATCCACAGTAAAGTTAATATCTGTGTCTGCTTGCAATACCTAATAACAACAGCAACAAAGTGAATTAAAAGGAAAAAGTATATAATCATTTACAAGATATGAAATGCGAATAATATTAACGAAGTGTACCTTAGAGGGAACCGAAGCAAGGACGGAAGTAGGTTCAGGATCACCGAGACGTATAGAGATTCGGTGAAGGCATTGTTTGTTCGAGTCCCAGTAATATAACCTAGATGAGCCATCCCATGCCAAAAGGTTCTTCGGCACCGTCTGTTCGGTGACAGAGACAGCAGTGAAGAGCGGATGAGAGGTGAGTGGGACCCACTGGATGTTGTCTTTGAGAGATTGGGGTTCACCGGAAGAAGAAGAAGAAGAAGAGTTCATCTTAGCTCGGTTCTGCCACAGAGAGCGGGGTGGTGTGTTAGCTGCTTTATTCTCTGGCTAGTTCCAATATGAAACGATGGCGTTTTTGCTCGAGTTAAATATAAATGGATTCCAACGACGTCGTTTAGCAATAAAAATGAACAGAAAGATTAATTACTACCAAATTATATGTTTTTAAACTACTAATTATTCATTCGGGATATTTGGCGCCAAAAAGGTTTTTTTTATTTTTTAAAATTTTGGTTCAATTAATTGATAAAAAAAATTCCAGTTAATCAATTTAAACAAAATAATGTATTTTTAATTAATATAATTTTATATTTTTTAATTAACTAGAGTTTTATAATGTGTGTTGCACGTTAAGATAAATTTTTTGACCCGTCATTTATAATAATTTTATATTTTATGTTTTCAAATTTTTTTGACCCGTCATTGTAAGCATTATATACTTATTTAAAATGTTATTTATATAATATTTTCATCTATTTTTTTATGAAAATAAAGCAAATATTAATATTAATTAGCATAATATTAAATTAAATTAAATTTTATATAATTATCTTATTAAATTTGAAAAATGTATGTCTTAATATGAATTAATATAATATTAAATCATCATATCATTATTAAAATTAACAAATTAAAAATGTAAACTAATGTATAATTTAAAGATAAATACTACTCATTTTCTTTGTATTTATTAGATACAAAATTTTATTCAAAGTTAAAAACTACTAATTTTATTCAAATAGAAATACTATTTATTTTATTTATATTTGTTAGCAACTAAATTTTGAATTAAAAAATTACTAATTTTATTTATATTTAATAACTATTAAATTTTATTCAAAGATAAATATTACTAATTTATCATTGGTTACATATTAATTATTAAATATTTCATTATTAAGATAATTATGTAAAATATAATATAATATAATATTATGTTAATTAATACTAAGATATCAATTTTTCAAATTTAATAAGATAATTACATAAAATATAATATAAT
>CANYBF011762605.1:0-15674 GCA_948192965.1 Dalechampia spathulata | reverse complement strand
CACCACAATCATCATCATCATCATTTAATTCATCATTACTATAGTAAGATTGAGATGATGTGGTTACCTCATCCTTTTCATCCTCATGTAGGATCGCCATGAAGCATAGATTGGTGACTCCTTCATCATGGGACATTGCTTTACTCGATTCGGTATCATCATCCTATGTAGCTTTCAATGCCTTCTTCTTGAAGGGCTTGGATGGCTTGTTGAGGAGTGGACATTCATTCCTCATGTGTCCGGTTTTATTGCACTCAAAACACGTGACTTGATTTCTCCTTGGGATGTCTCTATGGTTGGAGTCCCTCCAATTGAAGTCTCTCCTTGGCTCAAATGGCTTCTTGCCATCCCTTTCATTCTTCTTCCTCTTGATGAAGTTCTTCACTCGCTTGGAAAGAAGAGCCACCTCATCTTCTAGGTCTCCTTCACTAGTTAAGGAGGAATCTTCTTCTTTAGTTGCTTTGAGTGAAATCCCCCGTCTTTTATCTTCCTCAACTCCTTGCTTGAGAGTAATCTCATGTGTTAGGAGTTTTCCAAGAAGCACATCCGTAGATAGAGCAGACAAGTCGTTAGCTTCTTCGATAGATGTTACTTGAGCCTCCCAATCCTTTTTCGGTAAAACTCACAAGATTTTATTGTCCAATTGTCTCTATCCTTAAGAGAGACAACTCCTTCAATTGTAATTGTAGGTGGAGAGTACTCTTTCCTCAGCATATCAAATAGCTCACATCCATTGCTATCCAAAAACACTTCCATTCGATGTTTCTAATAAGAATAATCGGTTCCATCGAAGTAGGGGGGGTCTTGTATAGGATTGACTTTCGATTGTCATAGGATCTTTCACTCAAGAATTTTACTTCTTCTAAACATGAGCACCAAATGCTCTGATACCAAATGAAATCCCTAGAATAGCTGGCAACACTTGCGATTTATAGTGGTTCAGCCAACTCTTACCTACGTCCACTTTCTCCTAAGTCTCAACTTAGGGTTCCACTAAAATTCAATCTATTACAACAAAGGATTCACAAATGAATCCAATCCCCAGTGTTTTTAAGGCTTACACTCTAACCTTTACAATCTCAATCCTTACAAACAACTCAAATACAATAATCCCCAATAGATTAATCTCACACCAACCCAACAAAGATTACAATTATACACAAAGAGCAAATGTAGAAATAAGCTTGAAACTTACTTGTAACAGGTGAGAATAGCACAAAAATGAATGCGCTGCAATTGTATTTTCGTTAGCAAAGAAAGTATGAAAGTTGTATATATGAAACTAGCCATTTCTCAGACTTTAAAACCTAATTTCTAAGACGCATACGGCCGTACAATATTTGTACGCCCGTACGGATTCAAAACTAGCAGTTGGAAAATGGGAGGGAACTGTGGTACAGCCGTACCATCACTTGGTACGCCCGTACCAACTCAAGTTTCCTGACAAACAAATTTTCCTGCGAGTTCACGTACGCCCGTACCACACATTGGTACGCCCGTACCGAAGCAGGTTTACTGACAAACTAAATTCCTGCGAGTTGACATACGGTCGTACCAACCAATGATACGCCCGTACCAAAACCAATGAAACAATACACACTTGGTACGCCCAGCCGTCTGGTCGTACCACTCACTTACAATAGTTGGTACGCCCGTACCACATACAAAAACACATGGAAAAATTGCAAATAACTTAAATTGACTCATACGTGATACAACACTCAAAACCTAGGGTCTAACAATCTTATTCAATTTGAAAAAGGATATCTCAATATTAATTAGCATAATATTAAATTATATTATATTTTACGTAATTATCTTACTAAATTTGGAAAATAGATTCCTTAATATTAATTAACATAATATTAAATAATCATATCACTATTAAAATTAACAAATTGAAAATGTAAATTAATGCATAATTTAAAGATAAATACTACTCATTTTATTTGTATTTATTAGCTACTAATTTTTTTTAAAGTTAAAAACTATTAATTTTATTCAAATATAAATACTATTAATTTTATTTCTATTTATTGAAAATTACTAATTTTATTCATATTTATTAATTATTAAATTTTATTCAAAGATAAATACTATAAATTTATTATTTATTATTTATTACTTTTTAAAACTTATCAAAAATAAAAATAAAAATTAATCTAACAAATATAAATAATAAACTAAATTTATGTTTAATATAAATTACTACATAAAATAAATTTATTAATTATAATTAGTGTATTATTTTATTTAATTATGATTAATATATTATTATATTATATTATATTATATTTTACGTAATTATCTTATTAAATTTGAAAAATCGATGTCTTAATATTAATTAGCATAATATTAAATTATATTATATTTACATAATTATATTATTAAATTTGAAAAATAAATACCTTAATATTAATTAATATAATATTAAATAATTATATCATTATTAAAATTAATAAATTAAAAATGTAAATTAATGTATAATTTAAAAATAAATACTACTCATTTTATTTGTATTTATTAGCAATTAAATTTTATTTAAACTTAAAAACTACTAATTTTATTCAAATATAAATACTACTAATTTTATTTTTATTTGTTAAAAATTACTAATTTTATTTATATTTATTATTAATTATTAAACTTTATCCAAAGATAAATATGATTAATTTATCATTAATTACTTTTTAAAATTTATCAAAAATAAATATAAAAATTAATCTAATAAATATAATTAATAAAATAAATTTTTATTTAATATAAATTATTGCACAAAACAAATTTATTAATTGTAATTGGTGTATTATTTTATATTTTTATTAAAATTTTTTAATTTTAATATTACTTTTTAAAACTTATCAAAATTAAATATAAAAATGAATTTAACAAATATAAATAATAAAATAAATTTTTATTAAATGTGAATTAATTAATAAAATAAATTTATTAATTATTAAATTTTTATTTTTATTTATTAATTATTAAATTTTATTCAAAAGATAAATACTAGTAATTTATTATTAATTGCATATTAATTATTAAATATATTATTAAAAATTTGTCATTTATAAGTATTACTTTTTTAAAACTTATCAAAAATAAATATAAAAATTAATCTAACAAATAAAAATAACAAAATAATCATACTATATTTAAAGAGGGAAGGGGGAGTGAAAATACAAGTTTACCCTTCCCTTCTATCTTTTTCAATTTTAATTTAAAAAATAAATATTATTTTTTAAAATTTACATGAAAATAAATATTATTTTTTCAAACTTAACAAAAATTAATATAACAAATATAAATAATAAAATAAGTTTTATTTAATGTAAATTAGTATACAAAATAAATTTATTTATTATAATTAATAGATATTAGAAAAGATAGTTTTGACTTTTTTTTAAATTTTATTAATTTTTAAAAAATTTAATTTGTTAGGTACTAATTATTTTATAGTTTATATTATATTATCTTATTTTTATCTAAATAAATTTTATTCAAAAATAAATATTATTAATTTTATTTTTATTTATTAATTATTAATTATTTTATATTATATAATTTAATGTTTATATAAATAAATTTTATTTAAAAATAAATACTACTAATTTTATTTATATTTATTAATTACTTATTGTTTTATAATTTATATTATATTATTTAATTTTTTATGTAGATAAATTTTATTTAAACATAAATACTACTAATTTGATTTGTATTTGTTAATTAATAATTGATATTTTATGAGATATTTATTAAAGTTATAAAATATCTTAAATTGTTAAAATATAGATTAACATTTTCAAACTCATACTATAAAAGTCTAGTAAAATAGATTAATTAAGCATACATTTCTTAAATTTATAATTAATATTATGATAGGAAAGGGGAACAAGTGAAATAATAGTTTTATTATTTCTCTAAATTTATTAAAACTAAAATTTATTATATTATAAATAATTAGTTTTAAGAAAATAAAAGTTTATTAAATAATCTAAATTTATTAACACTAATTTTATTTTATTTTATTTTAATAATTTAATAGCAATGATTTCAATTTATAAAAATTGAATTCTATAATGATATTATATGAATAAAAATAATACTTGTGATTATTTTTAATAATATGAGGTATTTATTAAAATTGTTAACAAATGATTGAACTTTTTTAATCAGAATCTTATAATTGTTTAAGATTTATATAATTTAATTATCTAAATTATTAAAATTTAGAAGATACTAATTATATTAAATTTTTATAGATAATTTATAAAAACTAATTTTATTTTATTTTAATTATCTAATAGTAATAATTTGTCATATCCGTGGTTAGGGGTCTATATGCGTATGAGTTTTGCTATACGATGATGACGTGTATATATGTATATCTGTATGTATGTATGCTTGTATTGGTGATTGTCTTTGTGATACTATCACCTTATTGGGAAGCGTGACTTCTTGGTTGAATGAGGGACAGTGAATTTGAGGTGTTTAGGTGGGTTTTGAAGTGTTTTTCACAGGTTCCGGGTGCGTTAGAGATTTCGAATTAGGCATGTCCTAATTTTAGGCTTGCGGTACGGGGGTACAGATAGTCGTACGAGCGTACCAAGCTCAAGGGAACAGGGAATTGGGGGTCCTAAAGATGGTACGGGCATACCAAGAGGTTGTACGGCCGTACCATTGCTCGCAGGAAAAGTTGTGCATCAGGAACTTTAGGGTCGTACGGGCGTACCAAACTTGGTACGGGCGTACGACAACTCGCAGGAAAATCAGTGCATCAAAGTTTTGAGGTTGGTACGGGCGTACGGGTATTTAGTACGGCCGTACGCGACTTAAAACATCATTTTTAAGAGGATAAACTTAAACTTTCTTTGACTTTTCTTCTTTATTCTTCTTCTAAACCCTTTCCAACGTCCCTAAACCCCTAGAGATCATCTTCCTTCAAGGGATTAAGCATATCGGAGTTGATTTTACAAGGCTAGAAGCTTAGAGGAGTGATTAGCCATTAGAAGCTTTACTTCTTACAGGTTAGTGCTAGTTTGTATTGAGGTGCTCTTTGTTTCTTTTATTGTTGTAAAGCCAATTGAGGCTTAAGAAGTGATGTTTGGGGATTGAATTCCCGTATTTACCTATTATTTGGTGATATGAGCTTGTTATTTGTTAAGTTAAATGATTCTTACTTGAGATTCTATATGTTACTCTCACATGTTAGCAGATTTATGACATATGGGACCGTGAATGCCTAGACCGAGTGAGAGAAAATGAGGAAAGGCATGTTGGATTATATATTACAGGATTCCATAATGGACTCGTATATTATATTGCCTCCTATGGGAGTTGAGTCTCGAGATATAGGTAAAACCAAAGGGCCTACGGGTCAGGATTACAGTTGTCCTCCTTCGGGAGTTGAGTACCGGTACATAGGGATCCAACATGGGACTAAATTGTGCACAATAAGGGAAAAGGAAAAAGTGAAAGAGAGTACAGAACAGAAAGAAAGAGAAGCGGACAAGCATAGCATTACATTATAGCGCTGATGATTGATATTGCTTATTTATGTTATATGTGTATATGATAGCTAGCACCACTAAGTTTTAGACTCAGCGTTTATCAATTGATGAACGCAGGTTCCGAGCCTACTGTAGAAGGCCCAGAGCAGTGACTGCCAGTGTCAGCAGAGTGACGGATTCAGCAGCAATCCCTATCTCGAGGTGGTCTGGGACAACCGAGCATACTTCCTTTTTGTCGTCTTGTATCGTAGCTTGTATATATATCAAAGAGGCAGTAGTGTGTTTGTAGTTTGATGGTGACTTATATAGTTATTATAATCAGAACCTTTGTATATTAATAAATATACTTTTGTTATGGACATGTTCATTCAATTGAATGTATGATGTTATCCAGGGTTAAGTTTGGTTCTGTTTGATGATTTCACTGTCATACTATCTGTTGTCCCCATACGACGTTTATTTATACATGTACAGGTATCCCTTGTAGTGTATGCAACGGTTTTCTGTACGAGAGACCGTTGTGTATGCTATGGGAGCATATTACTCCAGGTATGGGCTGGGCGTGACATAATTTTTATTTATAACAACTAATTTTTATAATAAAATTATATAAATAAAAATATTATTTATGATTTTTTTAAAAATATGAGATATTTATTAAAGTTATACAATACATAATATTGTTAACTTAAAATTTAATTTTTTCAAATTTGTACTATAAAAGTCAAGTAAAGTATATTCATTGAGTATATTTCTCTTGGTTTTTTTTAATAATTAATGTATACATTAATAGTTATTTTTGTATTTTATGATATATTTATTACAGTAATAAAATATTTCATATTATTAATAGATACCTTAATATTTTCAATAAAAAATTTTGTATAAATAAAATATAAAAAATAAAAGAAATAATTCATTAATCTTATATGCTAAATTATAATGAGTTTGCTCTAGATTGACAGCAATGAAATACTTAAATAAGTATATCTACAAAGGGCATTATAGAATAACGGTTCAGGTTGGAAATTGAGAGAATCATATAGATGAGATACGATGTTATTAAGATGCAAGATGCGTATCATCACAAGAAGCTATATGGAGGATATATAAGTTTGAAATGAATGATATTTATCCTGCTGTCGTGAACCTACAACTCCATCTATCGAACAAGCATATGATGACATTTTGGCATAACCATAACTTGTAAGACGTACTTCAACGGGATCACATAAAAAAATGATATTGACCGAATACTTTGTTACATGTTCAAAAGTTGAAGAAGTAAACATATTATTGTATAAGGAATTTTTAGAGCATTATGTTTGAAATGCAAAAAATTGAGGGTGGATAAAAAGAAAAACTATAAATATCATTAGACGTATAAATGCAGCCAACTCGATGGAAGGAGAAAGATATTATTTAATGATACATTTAAATAATATCAAGGGTCCAAAGTCATTTGATGACTTGCTTACAATAAATGGTATACAATGTCTGACATTTAAGGAAGTCGTTATAATGATATGATTGCTTCAATCAAATAAGAGTATAGAAGAATGCATGGATAAGATAGTAGTATTCAAGATGTCATCATAGTTAAGAAGATTTTTCATAACATTATTGGTGTATTATGAGCCCATAAATATCAAAAATTATAAGAAGATAATTTCCAATCGATGGCTGAAGATTATATTAAATTGCACGAGAACTCGATAAAAACACAAATAGCTTACACTTTAAGTGATATCTAAAAGCACATGATAAGCATATGTAAGGATGTGAAAAGTTATGATCTGCCTACAAAAGAAAGCCACCAACTTAGCCAAATAGAGATCAATAATAAAGAGATTACAAAGGAGATAGTAGTGTAAATGCCATAAGAAGATATTGATATAATGTTAAAGCTTAATTTGTAACAAAAATATCAATATACGGTGATAATGAATAAACTAAACTCAAGATGCACTGTAATATTTTTTGTGAATGGACCAGGAGGTACAAGGAAGACTTTCTTATATCAAACATGATTGGCTAATCTAAGATCAAAAGGAAATATAGCTCTAGCAACAACAACTTCAAGTGTAGTAGCAACAATAATACCAGGAGGAAGGATAACACACTCTAGATTCAACATTCCACTCAATCTAACAAAAATAACATTATGTGGTATATCAAAGCAAAGTGGCTTAGCAATATTGTTACATAAAACCAGTATGATCATATAGGATGAAACACCAATGGTCAAGAAACATGCGATAAAGATAGTTGATAGAACGCTCGGAGATATAATGAACAAAAATGATCTGTTTGATAGAAAAGTGATGATATTTAAAGATGACCTTAGACAAGTATTGCCAGTGGTTCCCAAATGAACAAAGCAAGAAACAATTAATGCAAGTCTTGTAACATCATATCTTTTGAATAAAATGGAAGTGCTTAAATTGACACATAATATGCAAGCTAGATCAGATATAATATTTAATGATTTCTTACAAAGACTGAAGGATGGGGAAGAGCATGCAACTCATGATGGAAATATAATCATACCAGATGAAATTGTGATATAAGATTATGGAAAAGATTCATGCAAGAAGGTATTGATACAAAATGTGTTTCCTGATTTTGTTGAGAACTTGATATCATCAGAATACATGATAAACCATTCAATATTTGCAACGAATAATAAATATGTGGATAAACTGAATCAAATGATTATAGATATATTCCCGGGAAAGACTCAAGTGTACCTTAATTACGACTATACAATTGATGACATCAACACCAATTATTAAGAAGAATTTCTAAATAGCTTGCAATCGAGTGAAATCCTATTATATAAACTACAGTTGAAAGTTAATTGCCCAATAATACTTTTAAGGAATTTAGATGTATCGAATGGATTGCGCAATAGAACTCAAATGGTATGCAAAAGATTTGAAAAAAATTTCAAACATGCTAAAATAATAACTGGGTAATATGCTAATAAACAAGTGTTACCATCAAGAATACCACTGAATGCATGAGAAAGTGAAGGATATCCATTCCAATTCAAAAGGAAGCAATTTTTAGTATGATTATGTTTTGTAATGACTATAAACAAGTCATAGGGACAAACAATACCAAATATAGGAGTATACTTATCAGAAGATTTTTTTTCACATGAACAATTATATGTTGCATTATTAAAATGGATTTAAAGCTCAATAACAAAGGTATTAGTCGAAAAAGATGATCTAAAAAAAATCAACATACATAAAAAAATATAGTCTACAAAGAGATTTTGCTATCAAATAGATAAATAAACATGTGCTCTCATTTTTTTGTAAATGAATGGATCAAAATATTATATAAATGACATTTTAAATAAATACATAATACTTTAATGTCAAATATTAATTTAAAATTATATAAAATATTACAATGGTAAAAAATTTAAAAAAATAAAATATAAAATTATTACAAAATGATGGGTTAAAAAATCATGTTAACGTGCAACGCACATTATAAAACTCTAGTATATTAAAATTGGTTAAGGAAATTATAATAGCCAATAATAATTAAAATCCAGTTTTACTTTTTTAAAATAAATAATAAATCTTTAATTTTATTATTTATTTAAAATATTTAATTTTTATTGATATTTATTGATATTTCAGCTCATTAATACTAAATTTGTTAATTTTTATTGTTATTATAATAGAAAGGTGCATCAGATCCTAGCCTTTTAGAGTACATTCCATTTAAATGAATTCGGTAAAATTGACTTTATATATAGAAACTAAATAAATTTTATAAAATTTATTCATAATTCTAAAGTTATTTTATAAATGAAAATTCATTGTAATTATAATGCATGTAATTTATGTCAAATATATAAATTTTACCATTTTTGATAGAATTTGAAAGTGAATACATTGATTTATTTAATTAATTTTTTATAAAAAATTTGAACCGAATTTAATAAATTAGAAATCAAATTTATAAATTAAAATTGAATTGAAATTATTGAAAATCAAATATATCAAATCAAATTTGTAACAATTGAATCCGAATCAAAATTTTCAAAAAAAATCAAAAAATTGAATCAAAAAATCAAATTGAATAAATTAAATTGTATAATAGATATAAAAGAACATCTTTTTGAATATTAATATAAAACAACATCATTTTACAATTCAATTTTTTTGATTTTTAATATTTCTAACTGTAATCAAAAATCGAAAACTGAAAAATTTTAACATTATAACCAAACCACAAATTAAAAATCAAAATAATCAAATATCATATATTCAATCAATTTTGTTAGATTTATAACAATTTTTACTCAGCCTTAATTAGAATTTTTAATTTATTATTATTCCGAAAATAACCATTTTTTATGGTAAAAATATTTTTTCTACATCACTGTTTCTTCTTTCTCTTTTTTTTTTTAATAATTTTTTTCTCGATCAATATTTAATATTAATCAAAATCATATTATTTCATAATTATTATGATTTTTAAATCCAATGAATTAAATTAGATATAAATTTTATTTTACTGTAAATTAAATATAATTTTACAATAAATAATCAAAAAATCAAAAGAATTAATTCCCAAATAAATTATATTTTAGTTTTGATGGGAGAACTGAATCACCTAAAAAAATCCTAATTAGGGATCATTCTTAATCCTCCTTGAATTCAATAAACTTTTTTGAAGAAACAGGAATATTTAAAACATGGTATTTATGAATATTAACTTTTAGGCTTTTTTCAAAATACAGACTATTTAAAAATATAAAAATAAAAAATTAATT
This sequence comes from Dalechampia spathulata, assembly GCA_948192965.1. Taxonomy (NCBI): domain Eukaryota; kingdom Viridiplantae; phylum Streptophyta; class Magnoliopsida; order Malpighiales; family Euphorbiaceae; genus Dalechampia; species Dalechampia spathulata. The sequence goes on along the minus strand of CANYBF011762605.1, from coordinate 5,360 downwards.
TCAAATGAAAGGATCATATATATTGTATACTTATTATATACTTATAATATACATATACATATAATATATTATTTAAGTATGTATTAAATATTTAAAACACATATTTTAAATTTTTTAAAATTTAAATTTGTAATTTTTTTAATATTAATTAAAATAACATATTTTTTTATTTAAGTCATTTTCAATCTCAAAATATATTCTTATAAGAAATATATATATATATTAAAATAATAAGCTAAAAATTAAAAATAATAAGAAATAAAATTGGAAATGCTACTTTTAAAATAAAAGAAATAATATGATATTTTTAAAATCCATATTGTTTTATAAATATTTTAGAAAAAATAATATTTACGTAATTATTCCCAACTTCTATCGGCCTATAAATGGAAGCCCTATAAAACAGTAGCTTTAATGGTTCGGATCCATTTGTCATGCTCTAGTCCAGCTGGATTTAGTTCGGTCCATGAATACGAGCAATGCCACCCTCCTCTACTCCTAAATTTCATAGACGACTTTCCGTGTGGCCAAAACCATAATTTTCAATTAATTTTATTTTATAATTTTTTTAAATCTACTCATTTAAAAAATATATTTTATATAATCTGTAAAAACTTTTGCTTGTAAATGATAATATTAATAATAAAAATATTTTTGTTTATATATTAATTAATTAATGAATATAGTATTGTGATATACTTTCGTTTTAATATTTAATATTTATTTTAATTTTAAAGTTTAAATTGTAATTGAAAATATTTATTTTAATTTTAAAGTTTAAATTGTAATTGAAGTATGTAATAAATTACATTTAATATTTTTTAACATTATATTTACTATATATATATTTTTATTTTTTAGATAATTGTATAATCTTAAAATTAAATTCAATTATGAATAATATAATGTTATAATTAATCATATTATGAAAGTTAAATGCACTTTTTTTATTTTTTCAGATAAATTGATAGATGTATCTAATTTTTATAGTGTATACTAATATGTATATTTAAAATATATATGATTACATTATTTTATAATTAAAGTATATGTTAAATATTTATAAGTATACGTAATATATATGTAATTAAAATATATTTAATATTTATTTTTGAGTCATGTTAATATGAATTTTAAGGAAAAATATTTAATTTTAAATAAAATTAAATCTATATATTTGTATAGTATATATTAATAAATTTTTAAATATGCATAACATATAATATGAATATATAACAATATATAATTAGAAGAAATAATTAAGACTTTTCTGTTGTTTGATATTAAATATATATATATTGTTATTTTAGATATACTTAAAAGATACATTACTATATAATTTTATAATTAAAGTATTATTAAATATTTATATTTTGTTTTACTTTGATTTTTCAGTAAACTATACTTCAAATATACATAATTAAAATATAATTAATATATATTTTTTAATATTAATTTTTTAAAAAATATAAGCTACATATAATTTGGGTTTATAATTTGTTTAATATTATTTTAAATTTTAAATGTATTGTATGAATATTAAATTTAACGTAATTAGATATTATGATGTTTGAATTAGGAAAAAAATAAATTGATTGATATTAATTAAGAAAAAATAAAGAAAAAAGGTAAGTTAAAAATATTAAAAGACGAAATTAAAAAAAATTAGAAAAAAGTAATTTTAAAACTTTTAAATTAGGAAATCTCAAATAAATAGGGATAATAGGTATTTTTGAGAAAAATATATTTTTGAATAAAAAAGTCAACTTTTTATTTTTTATTTTTAAAATCAAGCATTTATGATAATATTTCCAAAAAGTAATGTAATACCTCTTTTATTTTTATTTTTATGGGGATAATTATGAAAATCCCAAATTTTATATTTTATAATAATATCTTTCATAAAAAAATATTTTTTGTTAAAATAATGAATTTTGAGAAGTTTATGATTTCATATTATATTGAATTATCAATATGAATGATTTTCATCCTTTTCTCATGTACTACTTCATAATCGATCATCCAAAAGTATTTAACATTATCGATTCACATAATATTCCATATGTCTCATGCTACTTGAATCAACATATAAATTAATGATACTTTTAATTGTTGGACTCCATGGCTTCACATAGCATGACGGTTATATTACTCTCTCACCATCTCATTTTCATGGTTTACTGTTTTCCTTTATTTTCATCTATTTCTTCAAATGTTTCCGTTCGTCAAATATGCTTATAAAACTCTGCGAGCATCCAATAGTTGATATTTAATAATTTAAATTAAAATTAAAATTTACTCATAAATATATAAACATGAATTTTTTTAATAATAATTAAATATATAAATTATTTAATAAATTTAATTATACAAATTATACAAATATAATTACATGTTTGTAATAAAGTCAGCAACTGAAGTCGCCATTCACCTAACCGCACCCCAACTGTGGTAGAAATGTCATAATTATTCCAATTAAATGTCATAATTAATCTTAATTAATTTATAAATCAGAATAATCAAATATATAAATTTATCAGATAATTATTATTTATTTTTCCTTATTTTTGAAAGATTAATAGATAAAAAAGAAAAAAGGAAAACATTTGAATTTCATATTCTCTTAATTTTTTTATTTCAAAATAATTATTCTATGTTTGATATTATCTATCACATCTTACCCTTTTTATAATTCATGACATGCTTCCATAACATGCTTAATAGATTCTACTTTAACATTGAAATCCATTAAACATGTTACAAGAGATGTTAAAAACAAAATCACGTGACCCGATAAATAGTAACTTATGTATAGTATTCGATAAATAGTAATTTATGAATAATACTTAGTAAATAGTAACATGTAAATAGTATTTTTTGGTATAGTATTTGTAACATAACATAAAAAAAAAGTATAATGATAAAAATAAAATCGATGTTTCATAACTTTTATAAATTTAAAAGACTATACAATAAAGAAAACATTTATCAAATGCACCGGTATGGAAATTTTGACCGTATTTTCGATTATGAAAATAAGGGAATTTAAAATTTTTACTGTCACTTAAATAAAAGCTATCGAAATGAAATTTTATGATATTCAATCAAATTCACGTATAAGTAAATAATTTTAAGGTGACAAACAAAATTAAAACTCAAACTCATTTATGTATATACATACATCACACAAATATGATAAATATGTAAACAATGTTTTTTTTATCTCTATGTATTTTTCATAATTGCATACTTACATCATATGTAATATAAACACACATACTAAAATAGCTACCTAAACGTTTTCCTCTATAGCTTCAACTTGCCAGGTATAAATCTCACCTAGTCTTTATTTCTATCACTGCTATGATATGCATTCATACAAAGGAACACTGAGTATAAACTCAATGGTGCACAATAAACGATGCTTAAATAACAGTGTTAAATAAAAATAGTAATGAAACATTAAAAATTACATTCCTTCTTAAACATGTAAAAGAATAAACATTTCAAAATCATAGACTAAATAATTGTCACGCCCAACCCATATTTGGAGTAACATGCTCCCGTAGTATACACGATGACCTCCCGTATGGAAGACCGTTGCATACACTACAAGGGATACGTATACATGCATAAATAGATATCGTACGGGGACCTCACGTATAATGGTGGTGTGAAAGTCGCAGCACAGTAATATAAAACCCCGATCATCCCATCATACATTCAATTGAATGAACAAATCTTTATATAAAACACATTCATTAATATACACGGGTTTGGGGTTACATCATCTGTACAATCACCACCAAAATACCTACGACTACTGCCACTACGATATGTACAAGCTACAAAACGATAGACTAAACAAAAAAGAGCATGCCCTGCTGTCCAGGACCACCTTGAGAATAGGATTGCTGTCGAATCCAACTCTTTGTTGATACAAGCGACCACGACTCAGGGCCCTCAACTGTAGGCTCAAAACCTGCGTCCATCAATTGATAAACGCTGAGTATAAAACTCAGTGGTGCTAGTTAACATACAAACACATTGTATCATCATACATGCAACATACACAGCCTGATAAATAAATGCAATGTCGTGCTTGCACCCTTTTCCCTCTTTCTTTTCTATTTTTTCCCTTTTCATTGTATTGTGCACAATTTCCTACCATGTTGGGTCCCTGTATGTACTGGTACTCAACTCCCGAAGGAGGGCAACTATTATCCGGGTCTTTAAACCCCTTTTCCTTCTATGTCTCAAGACTCAACTCCCGTAGGAGGCAATATAATATATGATTCCATTATGGAATCCTATAATATATGACCCAACATGCCTTTTTCCTCTTTTCTCTCGCTCTTTTCTTTCATTCACAATCCTTTATGTCATGTTTATGTCGTTATATACTGATATAATGAAGTATAATAAACAGAGCATACCGTACTAAGCAATCATCAAGCTCATATACATAACATATCACAAGTACGGGAATGAAATCCCCAAACATTAATTCCTTGGCCATACATGGCCTAAAAATATAAGAAGAAGTAAATAAGACTTGAAACTCAATCTAGAACAAACCTGTAACAAGCTACTTCTAGCGTCTAATCAATCATCCAAACTTTAAGCCTCGCTTAACTAGCTCCTATACGCTTATCAGCACGAAGGAAGACTGATTCCAGGGGTTAGGGATTTTTAGAAGAGTTTGGAAGGAAGAAAATTAAGAAAAGTCAAAGAAAAGTCTAAGTTTATCCTCTTAAAAATGGGGTTTTAAGTCACGTACGACCGTACTAAACTCCGTACGCCCGTACCAAACTTAAAGTCCTGATGCCCTGATTTCCTGTGAGCAACCGTACAACCGTATGTTAAATGGTACGCCTGTACCACCCTAATTTTCCTGATAAACCCATTTTCCTGCGCGTTACGGTACGACCGTACAACCTCTTGGTATGCCCGTACCGTCTTCAGGAAACTTGGTATGCCCGTATCGTCTCCAGGAAACTTGGTACGCCCGTACGAGTATCTGTACACCCGTACCGCCACCTATAAATCCACAACAAAGGCTCCACTCAGCCTTACTCACCCGATACCTGCTGAAAACAGTTCAAAACAGTCCTAAACATAATCAAATCACTGTCCCTCATCCAACCGAGAAGTCATACTTCCCAATAAGGTAACAGCATCACAAGCAATAACATATATCCATCAATACATACATGCATGCTGTCGCACCCTAAATTTGAGCCTCTCGGATTGATTGGGATGACCCGGGTTATTTCATCATTGTTTTGCCTTAACGGGCATTCCCGGTTTATTCAGGTGCAGTCCAGGGTTCGTTTAGGTGGCCTAGGGTATGTTTGTGG
>CANYBF011762045.1:0-27923 GCA_948192965.1 Dalechampia spathulata | reverse complement strand
AAATTAAATTATTAATTTATTAATAAACATGTAAGATGTAAATGAAATAATATAAATTTTAATAGGTGAAAATAAGGAAAATTATATTATATTTGTATGGGTAATTTAAAAAGGAGTATTGGAAGATGAAAAAATATGTATCAAAAATACTGAATGGAGAGAGAAATATTATTTATTTATAGAATTATGGATTTATTAAATTAAGAGAATAAATAATGTATTTGATGATATTTTAGAGTATTATTGAGTGTATATATAAATTAAAGGTAATTGTGGTATATTAAGTATGGATGGATGATATTTTAAGAAGGTAAATTGATATGTTAAATATGTATTGAAGTTATATTGGAATATTAGTTTGGTATTAATATATATTGAAGGATTAATTTGGTGGAAGTAGGAAGTATATGCAGGAAAATACATAATTGAAGGTTTAAATGTATTTATATTATATAAAAATATGAGGTGTCATGCGGTTTTTAGGGTTGAAATGAGTATTAGTAGCCCTTTTCTTCCTCAATCCCATTTTGGCCGACACTTTCTTTTACCCTCTGCCTTTCTTTCATTTTTGTTTTCTCCTCCTTCTTTGTTAAGCAAAACAAAAAAATGTACCCAGTGCTCCCATCTTCTTCCTTTATTTTCTAAACTCAAGTTTAAATCAATTTCTGTTTGTCTTTTGTACGTTTGAATCAATAAAATATTATTTCTCATCTTCCAAGAAAAAAACAGCCGAAATACATTACAACCTCTTCTCTATTTTTACTTCAAATCTTCTGGAAATTATGAGTTTTATACGGTTGGTTGAAGATTAAGTTAAGACAACTCTTTTTCCTCTTCAAGAAACCAGAATGGTTGTTCATTGAAGCATCTCAAAAACCGCCAATTTTCTTTTCAATATCCAGCCATATTATGAGATGCATGCAAGGTTTTGTTCGAAATGCTTTTCAAATCTTCACATTTTTGACTTGACCGAACCATTTTCTTAAAGTTCTTCAAAGTTTAAGGTTAAATTCACTTGATTCATGAGTCTTTTGTTAAAAAACCGTAACTTATTTGGTTTTGATTATGTTTTTTCTTGTTGTTTTTTCTTGTAAGGCACTTGCATGTATATGGGAGGCTGCTGAAAAATGATTTTTGGTGAAAGATCTTTTTAAATCGGAAGAAATTTCATAAGGCAGTGAAGTTGAGATTGATTTTGGCTTGTTTATTTGAAGGTGAGCTTTGTTTGATGATTTGTTTATTAGAATTATTCATTTTTATGTATATGGTGACTTTGGTTGAATTTTTAAGTGATAATTTATGAAAAGGCCGAATGGCTAGATTATGATTTTGGAGTTTTTAGTTTTTGACGATTGATACATAAGCTTGTTAGGGATGTTAAATGGAAGGATTATAGTGGATGAGAGTGTATGTTGGTGTAGGTGTTGCGATTTCTTTTACTTGCCGCAATTAACATGAATAACCAGCAGCATGACAAGATTAATAAATAAGCAAAAAGGTTTTGGAAAAACATTTATCAATTTTTATTTAAGGAAACAGCTAAGAAAAATTAAGTTTCCGGTCATACTAAGATGATAGTTTTCCATGAGTAAATAATTAATAATATTAAGTACTAATTGGAAGTTAAAAGGTGATTAATTGATGATAATACGCAAGATTTAAGTTTATTATTAATTAAGTTGTTTATGATTTTAAATTTAATGCTTTTGAGATAAGGAAAATGATTTTGGTTTTTATGGATTGATATATTATATGGTTAAGAATCTATTATATAAATGAGATATTTAAAAAGATAAGATTAGGGATGGTATTTAATAAATAAGTAAAGGATAAAATAATAATTAAGGATAAAATATATTTAAAATGATTGAATGGGAGGTTTGGAAGCATACGACTAAATTAAATGTAGGGTTTGAATTATTAATTAATAAATGCATTAAGTATTATAAGAAGCTTAACAAAAAAAAATTTATGATATAATATTATTTTAATTAAGATTGAGTTTAATCAAGTAACATGGAAAATGATGTAAGGTATGGGTAGCAATTTTAAAATTTATGGCTTAAAATAGAATTATAAATTAAATAAAATTAATATTATAAGAAGTTTAATGAGGTAAGTTATATATGGTATTAAGTGAAATTATTAATTAAAAAAAACTTTGATTAATTGAAATAAGGTAAAAGGGGTAATATAGTAAATGATTCAAGGATGATATCATAATAAGATAATAAAATAAGCATGGGAATAATTATTTTGAAGTATTATGAGTCATGTAAATAATGAATATAGATAATTATTGGACATTAAAATTATACTAAATAATGGTATAGATAATTACATGAGAATTTTGAAAGTGACTTGTATTATAAGATTTAAATCTATAATTAAATATGTTAGTACAAAGTTGGTGGATTATAAAATGAAAGTATTTAAGGAGTATGATATATAGTTAAATATTGTAACATTAATAAATGTTTGTTTAAGCAAACTTTAATTTTAAAAAATGAAATGAGGAAATAGTTATGATAAGGAAAATAACAATTTAATGTTTATGGACCTTAAGGGTCAATTAATTTAAGAAATAAAATGAAATGTTAAGTGGGTATAAGATATAATAATATTCAAATAAAATAAATAGGTATAATAAGACATGTGAATTTATTATATATATATATATATATATATAATGTGTTATTTAATTGATTAAAGAACAAAAGTAATTAAAAAAAAAGTTTACATGGATAAAGAAAGTTTTGAAGTTAAAATTAGATGATGGAAAAATTTAAGAAAGTATAATTTTCCATGATATGAAGATTTTATTAATATCATATGAATGTTATAGACTGAAATTAAATTATATGATATTAAAAAATGGTACATGTGAGTAATACTGTGATGTGTAAGAAGATATGATTTTTTTATTAAAAGATATTATGATAAGTAATGGAATTAATTTTATTAATTATAGATAAATATTTAATATGTGATTATTATGGTTCCGAGGGAAATCAAAGCATTTCATTGGGGAATTAAATATGGAAACAAAATCAGGTTTGTGCTATTTTAGCTGATTCTTAGTTTTGGATCGGCAGGTAAGTACGAACTTACCTTAATTGTATATCATATTGATGATATATATATATATAATAATGATATTCTATGAGGATATGTTATTTATGAGGTTGAAGTATGATAAAATGAAATGATTATTTTATTATATAATAATAAAAAAAGTTATAAAAAAATGGATGTATATGCATAATGTTATATGCTATGATTTTTTTTAAAAATAATTATAATTTGATATAATTTCATGATGATTCATGGAGAATAGAAATAATTAATTAGTGATTAAAAGTTATGAATGTTATAATATGATTTATTATTTTAAGTAAATAAATAAGATCACAATACTTGCATTATAATGTGATTTTCATTAAATGATTATCAAAGTATGTGTGAATTAAATTTTAAATGCAATGGGCATTATCTGAGATGTATGCTATGTATAAGAAATGTTTTATTAAATGAAGGATATATAGAAATCATGTTATATGAAGTATTTGATGGATGAAAAGGATAAGATATGATAAAATGTCACGGTGTTTGTACATGTTTATTTTTGTCATCATGGCATAAAACATTCATTTCATTTCATTGAAACATAAGTGGATAAATTTATGCATGTCATGACATGGAGAAATAAAGGGAAAAAGAAAATAAAAGAATACGAACGGATAATGATAAAAGGAAAAGTATTGGGGCAGTACGATATAATTTCCTACGGGAAGTATATGGATATGGAAATGTTGAAATGATATGAAAAGAAACGAATGTGAATACAGGTTCTGGATGAACCATAAATGAGATATGAAAGAATGACCCAATACAATGTGCACATATAGCCCAAAAATGTTAAGAGGGCAAATGATATGAAAAAAAAATAATACAGAAGAAAAAAAATGAGGGAATAACATAAATGCATTCTCATTAATGATATAAATCATGAATTATGATAATGATGATGCCTCAATGATGCATTCATATGTAAATAATGTTATATTTTGATGATGATATTAAAATTACATGAATGTTGTGATATATAGGACATACATGATGATCATGATATGAGTATAATGTTATGTTATATATGATGATAACATGATACATATATGGCTACGAGTTATACTATTGGAGATTAATAATGTAATGAATATATGTTATTATTATTGATGCTATTCATGTTAATGATCAGTAGTGAATATAATTAAAGTAATTAATTATATTATGATAATGAATTTAAATGAATATGTGATAAAGTGAAAAATACCATTTTTAAAAATACTTATAGGATTTTATTAAATGCTAAATAGTTATGAAATTAATTCTATTATTTATGAATTAATATTTATGGAATTAGTTCATTAAAAAGGGATCAAGATGGAATGATATTATATGACTTTAAGAAGACCCGATATTTTAAGGTATTGAATTACTGATATATATATTAAGAAATAGAAATACAAAAAAAATAAAAAATAATAAAGTTATGATATTAACAAGAATATAAATTTTCATGATTGAACAATGTTGAATATATTATAAATAAGTTTATAGTATTGAAATATTAATGGTTGTATGATTATGATTGATTGATGTAGTATACATAATAAATGTATACATTGCTTTGTGAAAATGCAAGAGGAATATAAATCCAAAGAAAAAACAATGATATATATATATATATCAGGGAAATAAGCTAATCAAAGTATTGATATAAATGAACTATGAACTGAATATGTTAGAGCGTAAAGTAAATGATGATATACATAAAGGATGATTAGAAAAAATATTTAAAATGATTACATGATAATGTCAATAAGTAAATGTTCTTGTTTAAATGACTGATTCATGGATGTGATATGATGATCATGTTGTATATGTTATGTGTTTAGCACCACTGAGTTTTATACTCAGCGTTCGTCATTTGATGGACATAGGTTGATAGTTGGATGGCGAGCATGGGTTCCCAAAGCATCAATTCAGCAAGAGACTCTTTAAAGGCAAGAACTTGGAATAGATTAAAGTTACTAATTAATTTAATTAAGCAATTAAATGTTAAAGGCAATAAATGTAAAATGTTATTTGGGGACTAGTACTTCCGTTAAACTTAGAATGATGCATAATATAAAAAAAAATTTATGCATCCCTTGTAGGGTAATTAATGGTTTTCACGTATCAGAGATCATTAAATTATTCTACGGGAGCATGTCACAACACAGAAAGGCATGATAAGAAGATTGCGTTTTCGCTCCAAGCAGCCCCCTGGTCCATGCATCGTAAGCCTTGCTCTAGGTTATGGTGAAAGCCCTGCCCACAATAGCAACTCCACTAGGGACTTTGGTGAAAGTGTGGTGGCATTGAAATCTCTGAGTTTCATATCACTTTTTCTATTCTAATTAAGGTAATTATATTACATTGTACATACATAATTTATGTATATACACCACCGTTTATCCCATGTCAAATCGATGATTATGGGTGAGTGATTACCTTGAACTCCATTTGACTCCTTGGGAAAGCAAATTTCCCTTTACCATTCATTGCCTTGTACCATTGAGCATAGATGATTCATGATGGATAGATGCTAGGTATAGTACTATATTGATTATTCCATTTAGTTAGATAGGTTATGGATAACATGTCGAGGGACCTTAGCCTATTCTTACCGAATTGAAGCCCATATAGCTAACCATAGCAATATCCCAAAACTAGGACCCTTTATTTGCATGCTATATAGATCTTTATTCTATCATATTAGTGGATTTACCTAAATTTAACCTATTTTCTCACCTCGTATTGCTCTACTAAGAGTCAGAATCCTCTCATAATTCTGTGATGGTTACATACCTAATGCCTATTGCATTAGCATTCTCTTATCATAACAATATGATCATGTCATTTTACTCTGCTAAGAGTCAGAATCCTTTCATGATTATGTATGGCTGCTTAACCTTATGCTTATTCCATTGGCATTCTCTTATCATAGCAATATGATCATGCTAAAATCCTATCAGCTTGCTAAGAATATCGCTTCTCCATTAGACACTTTCTGCTCAATGCTTGATGATGCTTCGCTCGTCATTATTCAGCAGCTCATTGACTAGCCTATGGCCAAGCTTTTGACCAATGACTTTAAGACTCTTCTATAGCAACAGATCTAGGAAGCTCTTAGTCTTGGAGATTTCATTACCCCACAACTCCTATGAAGGATAAGGGGAAATCAGTCAATTTGTATGATATTGAGATAGACGATGGGGTCTCACTCCATAAGCAAGATGTTTGCAAGTTCGAGACCTCTGCACTAAAGCAGAAGATAAAATAACTACAGTCTATCATGAGGACCAAGGGCATGGGTTTGATCTTGACTTTGATGAGTTCTCTATTTGGGCTATTAAGGGGATACCTGCCAAGTTCAAGCTCTCAGATGTTCCTAAATACAACAGGGTTGGGGATTCAAAGAATCATCTCAAGGTTTACACAATGATGATGAGTACTACAAACCCATTGGATGAGCAAATAGTCTAACTTTTCTTCATTTCTCTTGAGGGACCAGCACTGGCCTGATATCATAGTCTCAATAAGGCAACTATAGCCAAGTGGAAGACTATTTACATTGCTTTCTGTAAGCAGTATAGGTTCAAATCTTGTTTTAAAGTTACTCTGTTGAATCTAAAAATGGTGAAGTAAAAGGATAATGAGTCTTTCATGGACTACTTTAGACGATGGATGGAAAAAGCTACACTGGTAAGATAGAAGCCATATGAGTCAGATATCATTAACAAGCTTATTATAGGGTCATTGCCACTATGCTAGGATAAGCTGAAGTATTAGATATTCCATACTTTCGAGGATATCTACTCCATCGACCAATGGATTGAGTAAACCGAAGGGCTGAAGAAGAAGGAGCCTTCCTTTCTTAAACCTAAAACCACTACATACACCCAAACACACTATAAATCCCACTAGATCAATACCCTACAAATACCAAATCCCATACTCTGAAACACTACCCAGTCCCAAAGATACTTAAATCTTGGATGCCACTTTCCAAGGTTTTCGGGTATCTCCTTAAAGCCAAACTCATATAGCCACTAGAGCCAAAATTTTAACACCACCCCTAGCCTTAATAGACACCAAAACCTACTACCATTACCATTAGCATCATGACCATAACATTGATGATTGTTGCTATCTCAGGTGTGTCATTCAGGACCTCATTGATTTATGTGAGCTTAAAGATCCCAAAAAATTGAAACCCTCAACAAAGACAAACCCGTTGCCTAACTACAATAAGGCCAACTGCACCTATATGCTCCAATTAAGGTTACTAGAATCCCTAGTTCTTAACTCATTCTTTCCCTTTGGTAGTAAGGCAGTCACTCAGCTACCTACTATTAGCTTTCGGCCTAATGGTGGATTCAACATTGGCGCCATTGACATATGGTATGACAGTTCAAAGGATGAGTTTGCAACTACTCAGGGTTCTTCTAAGTCTGAATTGGTAGAGATTTAGGGTTCTAAGAAAGGTGAGTTGACTGAGACTTCCAAGGAAGCCAAGCTAACATCTAAATCTCCCAAGCAGTAGAAGGGGTTAGGTGCTAATAAGATGTCTTCTTGAGTCTACAATATAACTTGTAATGGTAAGTGTTCACTCCTCTAAATTTGGAGAAGAAGTTGGATACTCCAAAGAAATTAATTGAGGCTGGACCCACTAGGGATGAGGCTGGTTTGAGCAGTGCTCTAGCTCTATTGCTGATAAGGTTGCTCAACTTGATAATGTTATCGTCAAGTAGTTCAAGAAAATGCAGGCTAATATCAACATTTGGGACTTGGTGTTATCCTCTTAATCGTATTGAAGGGCCGTTGTTGAAGCACTCCCCAGCATGAGGATTTCTCTATCTGCCTCTACCTTTAGCATGAAAAGTCAGTTGATAAATCGAGAGTTATGATTTAGCATGATCACTTTCTCAAATATAGATCTATCAATTGAGGGTATCCATCATAACAAAGCACTTTTCATCAAGGTGCATATCATGAACTTCTTCACTCCTTATGTCATGGTGGATGATGGTTTTGACACTAATGTCTATCCTCTCAAGGTGTTGCCTAAGCTTGGGATCCAGCCTCTAGACTTGAAGCCATTCAAGATGATCATTAGGGTTTATGATGAGTCTAAATGGGAGGTTACTGGAACCTTCACTACCATTGTTATAGTTGGGCCAATCGAGTCAGTGGTAAAGTTCACAGTTCTTGACATTCCACTTTTACAGTTGGGCCAATTGAGTCAGTCGAGCTAATCAAGTGAGTGGTTCCATCCCTTGAGAGGCGTACTATCTACCATGCACCAGAAGATCAAGTTTTCATATGATGAGGGTATGGTACCATTGCAATGGATGATAAGGTTACCCTAGCTTGCATCAGAGAGGATGTCCCTCTTATGATTGGCTTTCAGATCACCGTAATTGGAGAACTTGAGTAATACTCATACCAACCAAGTCCCGCCATGGAGAAGATGTTGTGTAACATGAACTTTATACTTAGCAAGGATTTAGGCTAATACCAGCAGGGTTTGGTAGAATTCAACATCCTAATAGCCATGTAGGAGGAGAGGTATTGTATCGAATTTGATTCCTATACTTTGGATAAGCTGAAAGAGTGTAAGATGATTGCCTTTATCCAAGGGGAGATGCAGCATGATCGTGCTCCCAAGTTGCCTAACTTGGATGATTTCTTCAACCAGTAATTTTCCATCTTTAATGATGTCTATGATTTGTCAGCCTTGACAGCATCCAAGAAGGTCACCGTTACTTCTTCGACCATCAGCCTTAATGATACTTTTTAGATATTTGGTGATGTTACTAATCTCACCATTTTGTGATTCCTCTACAGTTGCGGTATTGGGGTCTAAGCTACAAAGCTTGGATATGGAGGATTTGCATCTTCAAAAGGTCTATGAGGACATCTCCATACTTGTAGATTGTATTTTTGATAAGATTTTGTATGAGGATGATGATATCCCTATCTCTGTACTTTTCCATGATGATGAATCCTTTCAAAGTTTAATACAATGACAAATAGCTTTGCTTATGTTTGCAATGTATATTCTAATGGTATTATGCATGAATATTAGCATTTTTGACATTAACACATCATGCATTAAAACTGTTAACATTAGCATAGATGATTGGTCATGTCCTCTCTAGATTATATCAAACTTAACTCCTAATAAGAGAACAAAAATTATCAAAGTATTAAAAAACATATAAAAGCCTTTGCTCTAGGCTACAAAGACATACCAGGTGTCGATAAAACTATAGCAGAACATAGAATTCTGATCAAACTTGAGTTTAAGCCAGTTAAGCAGGATATCTAGAAGCAGTTGGATGCTAAGTTCCTTGAAGTGGTTGACTATACCTAAGAAAGATGGCAGGGTCAGGGTTTGCATAAACTATAAGGATCTGATAAGATGTGTTTGAAGGATGACTGTCCTTTACCTCATATTGATGTGGTAGTCAACAGTGCAGCTACTAGTGCTATGTAATCCTTTATTGATGGGTTTTCTAGGTACAATCAAATTCTCATGGCTATTGTTGATAAGGTGAAGATAGCTTTCATCACATAATAGGGGACATATTGCTACAAGGTCATGCTCTTTAGCTTGAAGAACGTAGGTGCTATCTATCAGAGAGCCACAACAATCCTGTTATATAATCTAATCCATAAAGAGGTCAAGGTCTATATGAATGATATGATGGTAAAGTCTCCCACCAGAGAAGAGCATTCAACTGCTCTTGATAGATTTCTCACATGGGGTTGAGAAGTATGGACTCAAGCTGAACCTAAAGTAGTGCACATTCAGGGTGACATCCGGTAAGCTGTTGGGTCATGTAGTCAGTTAGAGAGGTATTGTAGTGGATCCTAATAAGGCAAAGTTGATATGTAAGATGCCTATTCCTAGAACTGAGATCAAAGATAGGAGATTTTTGGGACAGCTCTAGTACATCAGCATGTTCATTGCTAAGCTCACTACTATTTGTGAGCCTATCTTCAAGCTTTTAAGGAAGAACCAGCTTTGGGTTGGGATGAGAACTGCCAGTTCGCATTCAAGAGAGTGAAGCATTATCTCTTTAACTTGCTGATTCTGCAGCTGCTTTAGCTAAGAAAACCATTGTTGCTCTATTTAGTCTTAAAAGAAGAGTCAATGGGTTCTATGATGGCTCAGAAGAATGAAGCCAGAATCGAGCATGATATTTATTACTTAAGTAAGAAGCTATTGCTAACAAAATGCAAATACAACACTATTAAGAAGTTGTGCATGGCTATTAAGAAGTTATCTCTTTAACTTGCTGATTCTGCAGCTGCTTTAACTAAGAAAACCATTGTTGCTCTATTTAGTCTTAAAAAAAGAGTCAATGGGTTCTATGATGGCTCAAAAGAAGGAAGCCAGAATCGAGCATGATATTTATTACTTAAGTAAGAAGCTATTTCTAACAAAATGCAAATACAACACTATTAAGAAGTTGTGCATGGCTATTAAGAAGTTATCTCTTTAACTTGCTGATTCTACAGCTGCTTTAGCTAAGAAAACCATTGTTGCTCTATTTAGTCTTAAAAGAAGAGTCAATGGGTTCTATGATGGCTCAGAAGAATGAAGCCAGAATTGAGCATGATATTTATTACTTAAGTAAGAAGCTATTGCTAACAAAATGCAAATACAACACTATTAAGAAGTTGTGCATGGCTATGGTCTGGGTCACTAAGAAGCTCAGACACTACTTTTAATCATACCAAGTTTAGACGATCTCTAAGGTCGATCCTATAAAGTACTTGTATGAGGCTCCTTCACTGGTAAGGAAGCTTTCTAGGTGGCTAATCTTGTTATCAGAGTTCAATGTGCAGTACATCACTAAGAAGGTGATCAAAGGTAGAGCAATTGCTGAATTCTTAGCATCCAGGTTAGTGGATGACTCTAAAATGCTTGAACTAGACTTCCCAGGTGAGCACTTAGGGGTAGTTGATATCCAGAAATGGTAGTGCACTTCAACAATGTGGTCAATAGAAGAGTTACAGGCATAGGAGTTATGTTAATCACTCCTGAAGATGAATTGATTATGCTTTCAAAGCAACTAAGCTTTCCAATCACTAATAACATGGCCGAATATGAAGCATGTCTATTAAGCTCAAAGCATTGTTGATGATTGGTGCCCAAGATATGGAGGTATTTGGTAATTCAATGCTTATTATTCACCAGGCCATGACCTAGTGGGATGTCAAAGAAGAAAGGCTCAAGCCTTATGCTAAATACATGAAGCTTATGATTTATAATTTTAGCTCATGTTAGTTTATTCATACTCCATGTGATAAGAATCAGATGGTCGATGCCTTAGGCATACTAGTTTCAGTATGCAAGCAATTGGAGTATCAAGTTCAGCCTGTGTTCATTGAGCAGTTAAGGATTCCTTGCTATGAGGGAGAATAGGTTATAGTGCTAGACTAGCAAGATGAGGCTCCATGGTATGCTGGTATCATGAATTTTCTAAGGACTGGTGCTTATCTGGAGGAAGCCAATAAGACTAATAAGCTAGCTTTGTAGAGGTTAGCAACCAACTTTACCTAGAATCAGGGAGTTCTTTATAAAAGAACATTTGATGGTCTGTAACTTTGACGCATATTGAGGAAGGAGATTGAAATAGTCATGTAGATAGTGCACACTAGTGTATGAAAATCCCACATGAATGGATTCATTCTATATAGAAAGATTCTGCACCAAGGGTATTTTTGGCTTACCATAGAGATAGACTGTGTACAGTTTGTGCAATGATGTTATGAGTGCCAGATTCATGGAGCTCTGAGTTACATACCACTGGTTGAATTGCAGAATTTCATGATACCATGGCCTTCTTAGCCTGGGGAATTGATATTATAGGTGAGATCCATCCTAATGCTTCTAATGGACATCGATACATATTAGTGGCTATTGACTATTTTTCTAAGTGGGTGGAGGTAAAATCCTATTGTAAATTGGGGACAAAGCAAGTTTCCAAGTTTATAGAGAAGAATATCATATACTAATATAGGGTACAACATCACTTGGTATCCAATAATGGAGTGTAGTTCTAGGGCTAGGTGTTTGACTTGTTAAATAGATATGAGATCAAGCATCACTGATCCTCTCCATATCGTCCTTAAGCTAACGGGGCAGTCAAGGCGGCCATAAGATGATAAAGCAGACCTTGGCCAAGATAGTGCAGACTTACCAAGATTGGCATGAGCAATTACCATTTACTTTGTAGGGTTACAGAACCACTGCAAGGAGTCCTATGAATGCTACCCCTACTCTCTAGTTTATAGGACAAAAGCTATATTACCAATCAAAGTGGAGCTAAAATCACTTTGGGTTATTCTGGAAGCTCAGTTGCCAGAGGTTGAGTGGAAGAGAGCCGGATACAAATAGTTGGTTGTTATTGATGAGAAGTGACTGAAGGTTCTCTATCATTTATAGCTTTACAAAAAGCATAGCAAATGTAGTCAACAAGAAGGTTAAGCCTGTTACCATACAGGAAGGTGATCTAGTTCTAAAGCAATTCAGATTGGCTAAGAGCGCCTATTCCTAGTTAAGTAGATATTGTCCAAAGGCACTGTCCATATTTTAGATTTAGAGGGTAATGAGTTCTCCAAACTGATCAACCTTGCCCAATTGAAGAAGTATTTTATCTAGAGCAAAGGGTAAAAAGAAGAGTAAAATAAAAAAATAAAAAGTCTAGTGAGCTAAAAACCTGCATAGGTCGCTCATGTAAAACTTAAAATAAATAAAAAATGCTTTCTTAATAAGTTAAAAATAAGCTTGGATGGCTCATGCAAAAGTTAGAGCTCTTTAAAAGCAAAAGGAAAGCATCAAAATAATTGATTAGAAAATCTCTTGCAAGACTGGTCGATGACAAAGGTTAAGTCTAACGCATATTAGGGAACTTCTGTGCCAATTTTAATATTTTTTTCATGTAAATATGTTAATCTCATTAATGCAAATGGAATGAATGTTTATAACTTAGTCATAAGTAATACTAGTTTCAAATACAAAGCAATATCTTTCTTTGTTGTATACAATCTTATTGCTTAATAGTCATCGTCCTTTAAACTTTGTTAGTTGTGGGATAACCTGTCTATGGCTGTATTGACGATAAACTTTGGCAGGAGTATAATGAGTACAGTGTTTGAATCCTGGTAACAGAATGCAGTCTATGTATGTCCTCACTGTCACATATTGTATGTGCTACCAAGGACAGGTTCACCTGACCTCACTCTCTAAGATAACTCTCATCCACTCAATCCAACCATCATATGTCAGCATCCTTACCTCACCAAAGGTGTAGCCTCTTCGCATATGGATATAAAGTGCGTACCTTTGTGGATTGCCTACTAGTGATGCTAGAATCCTCAGTTTCTCTTGAAGCTAAATCTATAAAAAAAGAAAAAATAAAAAAATAAAAACAAAATAAAACAAAGCTTGTTAAGTTGAAAACCTTGTAAAAGGCTACTCAAGAAAAAATTAAAGTGACTCATTGAACTAAAAACCCAAGGGGGCAGTTCAAGTAAAAGTTAGGGTTTGAAATAAAATCAATGACCCGATAACCCGAAAACCTCTCAAGAGGCAACTCATGTAAAAATTAGGGCAACAATATAGCTTTTTTAAGTTAAAAACCTACAAAGATGGCTTAGAATTTTTATCTACAGTAAAAGCAAACTATGGGTTAGCCATCCGGACTAACCCCGTCTCACTCTATCCAGCCTTAAGATTCTTTATCATGATCATCAAAAAAGGGATTCAACTCTATTCCATTTAGTCTATCATTAAGTCAATCAGCAAGTCCTCATGGCCAGACAGGTCACCAAATAAAAACTGTGTCATCAGTTTAAATCCTCCTACCTTCATCCATGAAGGGGTAATCACCAGTTTGTGGCCGCATAGTCCAAAGATAGCGATAAGATCTATAGAGCTCTTTGTAGTTAGCAGTGACCTTGTTGTTGTAGGG
This sequence comes from Dalechampia spathulata, assembly GCA_948192965.1. NCBI lineage: Eukaryota > Viridiplantae > Streptophyta > Magnoliopsida > Malpighiales > Euphorbiaceae > Dalechampia > Dalechampia spathulata. The sequence goes on along the minus strand of CANYBF011762045.1, from coordinate 13,827 downwards.
TTGATGTCAAATGCCCTAATTAGATATGAGACCGTCTCCCCAGTAGGTGCTAGCACTATTAGTATTGCCATCATGCTACATCCACTCTAGGCATCATCATCTCTTAATTGCTCCTCATTCAAACTAGGACTATCGGGGGCCTTAATGTTGTAGCACTCTAGGCATGCCATTAATCAGGCGATCTCTCTACCTATCTTCTCAGTTATCTGAGCATACGATCTCACTCCTCTCACTCTGAGTGCCAACTTGTCTACATTAGCATGAACATATAGGCATATAAGTCATGTATCCATGCATAAACATCATGATTATAATAGGTGCTTACCTGGACATCCTGCATCTTAGAGCTGTGGTAGCAGCGTAGTCTTGTCAACAACCTTGTAGCATCAGTCGTGGCATCTTGGGGCACCTACATAGGTCAAACATATATCAGATTAATAGAATCAACAACATACTAATGCACTTCATATACTCACGTGGTGTTTGATGGCTCGAACTTAATCTCATCCTTTATTAGCACCAAGAAGGATATCTCATATGGGCGATTAAGCTCATCATAAGTTTAGATCAGTGGGTTTTGAGGCCACTTCAGCTAACTCTCAATGAAGCTCTGCGGATGCGCATATTCAAAAGGTATATCTAGAGCACTGAGCTCTAGTCTTAGTGGTGGAGCTCTAGTCTTAGTGGTGCCGCTCTAGACACAGTTACGTGATCTCTTCAAGGCACTACCACCTTGAGGACTACCAATAGCTGGTGAACCATGATGTCCACCCCTGCTACCAGGAGTGTTGAGTTGACCATTAAATTTACTTTATCATGCTAGCCTCTACATATAGATAGCTTAATAAGCCCTAGTAGCTGCATCTGGATGAAGGTTTGATAGTCCACTAGTGACTCTGATAAGTGCTCTTGCCTGGGAATGCCAGTCAGTGCAGCAACTATAGCTAGGTTTGTGTTCATACATGATGCCCATAATATAGCTCATGGTGGTACTGTAGGCTTCACATGCCCTTTTAGCCCTAACTGCCAATCAATTACGTGCTCGCCCAAATAAAAGAGTCTATACTCTATGCTCTCCAATAGCATGTGATGCTCGTCCTTATAAGATAAGCTAGTTAAGTACTCTGACGGTAAAAACATATTGTCCCAAAGATAGGGACAAACCTATTCCAATAATAACAACAAACAGTCATATGCATACTTAAGTATTTTCTAAACTAGCTCAATTCAATTTTGTACTAAAATTTTTTTTTCTTCTTACCTGATCCTAGGTCAGATCATTGAGATGCTCTCTCAACTCATCCATGGTGTAGCTAAACCTCCATCATGATACACACAATGCCTACATACATGGAAAGCCAAGCAGCACTCCATTTGAAATCTTAGGCTCTGGCAGCAGCCCAAACTCATAAGCCATGATCTGTAAGATTAGCATACATAGTCAATGATAGGCTCAATAGAAGTCATATCAGTTTTAAAATCAATATAATTCTACTTACCTCAACAACTTGCCAATATTTGATGAGATGGTCTCTGCCTAGTGTAGATGTCCAACCCCTACATCAGATGGGTCAGGCTAGCATTGCCTAGTCTAACCTACCAATGGTTTCTAGATTGTGTAGGGCCTATAGCATAGCCATATGGATACTATTCCTGGTATCATTGAATAGAGTACACCCTAGCACATACAATAGAAAGTTACAGATATATTGCTCTACATAGATCATCCTGCCTTGTGTCTCTGTCAGAACTACCTCCTAAAGAGAGTCATAGGATATGTTATGTCCTCCTCTCATGTTATGCGACATGCCTAACAAACTGAAGATTGTGCCATATGATCAGCATGGTGATGTCAGCCTACTATCAAACTTGATAGGCACTCCAGCACACTCTAGCCCTATGATCCTTATGAAGATCCCCTAGGTAATAGCAATCTCCCCTACTGGTAGATGGAAGGTATGAGTAGAATCCATCCATCACTCAATTATAGTAGTGATAACAAACCTATTACACCTCTTCTCTACACTCATGAAGCAAGAGATGTATTGATCGAAGCAGCTCTGGTAAACTCTGACATAAACCTCTTATGGCAACTATAAGTACCACTCATAGACTCTTATCTCTTTGTAGATTTAAAAATTTAGGTTAGCTTTTAATAGTATGATTTTACCTTTTAGTTCCTTACTCAAACTTCTTACCACAACACTCTTGAATTGGATTACACACCTCAACTCTAGGTCATGCATGTCATAATACATCTGTGTCTAATAAGTACCAAAATTTACCATCACGAAAGCCAAAGATTCTTCTAAGGAACTACCCTGGTATCTTATCATTGATCAAAATGTACCGCTAAGTTTCTCACTTAACAACATCAAAATACTAGAATAAAACTATGCCACTAAAGAAGTCAATTGACTATCATAATTGGTCATACTAACTCTCCCACTGAAGAAGTCTAATGTTTATCTTGTCACTAATGAGACCCTAAAATATCTTGTCCCCTACAATCTTACCATAGAGTTCTCTCCTATTCTTAGGATGGAATGTGCTTATTAGCTGTAAAACAAACTCTATGATAAGTTCCTGCAACCTCACTATCTTTGAATCAAACATAAGTTGAATGACGTCCACTTGCTATAAGATGTCCACTAAACACAGATTCTCTTATACAAAGTCTAAGATAACACTTTATATCTAAATGTCTGTAACATGATAGCTGATTGAAGAACGAGATCGTGCACAGTCACTGCCTTTTAGCTACCAAACTGCCTCCTACTCTATAACTCCATCTAGCAGAGAATGTGCCATGATCATCACTGAGTGAACTACTTCTTGAAACATGACTTGTATTATGAAAGTGGGAATCCTCTAGACTCAAGCTATTTATGATCCATCCTGACTTTTACCAAGATCACCTTAGTCAGCCATATGGATAATTAGTCATAAGTTCGAGAACGTAATGCCTAAGGTCTTAATGCTTCTCCAAAATTAGTCTCCAATTTCACTATTAACCAATTGCACTCTTGCAACTTGTTAGGGTACTCCTTAAAACCCTAGTTCACTATTGTATACAAAATAATAAGAAGTTAAAATTACTCAATCGAACTATGCCAGTTATCAATAACTTATCTATATTAACCATCCAAACTAAATGGTACTGGGATCTTAATCATGCTTCATAAATATGGTTAGATCCTCCTGCCTTAGCGAGTGAAGTAGGAATAATCCTCAAGAATAGCCTCCAAGATTGCATTATTCACCTCAAGATTATCCAAACATACTCCTACAAACTTGTTAATATATTCATAAGAAACCTAGTGTATTAGGTTTCAATAATAATAACATGCATTAGTATAAGATATGTATCAAGAAAATCCAAGAACATCATACCAATTTACATCATTTTAGGCGCTCCTTATTTAACCACTTTTGTTAGTTAGAAATCTACTCTCCAATCAAGCCTCACATCTCGAACATGTTTTGAATATCAATATAGCTTCATGATTCAATGTATTCAACACGTTCTTCATCATGCCTTTATTATTATCCATATTTTCCATGTGTGATATAATTTCACTACCATTGAGACTCATCCCAAGGTCTTTATCGATTGAAGAGATATCGCTTCTCTTAACTTCTACAACTGTTCCTTCAAACTAGCAAGCTTTAAATGAAATCTTGTAATAAAAACCTTAAGCCCATAAGGATACGTTGGACATTCCTTTTTACATGGTGATTAGCTCTACATCAAAGCTAACATGACCAAAAATCTTTTACAAGAGGATTAAACATAATATAAGACTCTTACCACCTTTGATCATGATCAAGTCAATATTCAACCTGCTACCAAAGTAGGCCTAGGCAGTTTCAAAGTTTATGGCTCTTTACCATCACTTGTTATGATCTGGTTGTAGTTTGTTGGCATCTAAAATCACCTATGCCATGCTCAAATCTCAAGGAAGTGCTACTGCACACTTTTGTTCTTAACTGGATAAATGACTCTACCTCTCACTTCTTCTGGAACTTAATATGTTCCTCAATAAGATAGATTCCATATCCAAGTTCTCAATCCTAACAACCTCATCCGTATCTCTAGTGTCCACCTGATAGGTTAATACTTTCGCTTTTAATCACTATTCCTCCACATTAAGGGGAATATCTATACCTACAAAAGCATTTCTTATGGGCGACCTCAAGCTCTATTAGTCAACCCATATGAAGAGAAAAATTCATATGCAATTACTCTACCACCATAGAGAAACTCATACATCTTGTAAATAGCTTACTCTACCACCATAGAGCAGCTCTTATATCTTGTAAACAAATTACTCTACCACCACAGAGCAATTAACACATTCTACCAACAATTTACTCTACCATTGTAGAGCAATTTCATATGTTACGCAAACAACACCCTCAAGTTACCATAACTTGAGCAATTCCACCATAGGTTAACATATTATTATTAAATTCACGCAAACTACCATATTCTTGAGCTTTCTCATACAATCCCTAGCACCTTAATGCATTCTAGCTTGAGATCCCATAAACTAGTCAATTCACAAGTACCTCATTGCACATTTGCTTAATAACATAGTTCCATTCTCAAGATTTCAAGGCATATTTCCCATATGTATTACACTCAACATAGTTTGAAATCTATCAATTCATTTATGAAGTGCCTCAATGCAAGCATAAGAATCAACATTCTCATGTAACCTATTGGTTCACATCACACATATCAATAGCGCATTAATTTGATGACTGCCTCCATAACATAAAGCTGACACCTTCCTAACATGCAAGAAATTCATATGTTCCTTAAGGATTTCTCAAGAGGTTGCTAATTCAATAACTCACTCCATATCAAGCATACTTGACTATGAAGGTGTAAAGAAAATAACACCAATAAGGCATATACATTGACGCTATAGATAGTACTATCAAAAATTTCAAGCTATTCTTCCATTGTATAGTTTTATATTGATATAATCTTGAACTAACTCAAACAATTAAGGATGTGACAGTCTCATACCTGTCCCATCTTTAAAAAACTATTCGAATGACTTTTGATTATATAATATCATACTCATACAATCTCAAAGTCTCACAATTATGTAGCTCCTCCTTACACCATCTTAACCAAAAGTCTATTGAATTTCTCAACATATTGTCAGAACACCTTAATGTGCATCCTTGAATCATTGTATCAATCGTATGCCCATACATATGAAAGATGAAGAGAAAATAAGAAGAAAGGTCATGGTTTTTGGTTGCTTAAGTGAATGGAAAATGAAGAACAATGTAGAAAGTAAGAAGATATTGTAAGAAGAGAGGAAAGAACTTGTAAGCATTTGATCATAAGGAAAAAGAAGAGAAAAATGAAGGTTAAATGAATGAATGAGTGAAAAATATGGATAGAAGGGTGTTTCTACATAAAATGGTTGCATGGTAGCTTCCATGCACCTCACCATATAGGATTCTGACCCAAAAATTATACAAATATGTATTTTTATATATATTCAATTCAAATTCCACCAATCAACACCTTTTTATATGTATTTAAATACTTTCCATATACTTTAATCAACTTATTTATTAATTAATAACATTCCCATCTTTTTCCACTAACTCAATATACTATTATTTTGTCTTCTCTCTCTTTCCACTAACACTAATACCCATACCACCTTTTTCATATCCCCATACCACTTTTACAATTACCCATATTCTTAATATTATATTCCTCCACTAACACACTCTTCCATACTAAATAAAATATATTATTTCAAAATCCCACTCACATAATATCCACATAATTATATTTATTTACCTTCTTACATATTATTGGATCAATATCTTATTTCCATGTTTCCTTTTTAATATCATAAATACATTAACTATGTAATATTCATTCTATCACATACCAATTTAGTACTTAAATACTATTTCCATATACTTCTATCAATATTGATGCATTATACTTATATATTCTATTATACACTAAACCATTTTTATATCTATACATATATATATATACATATTACATACGTATTATTTATTTATACTACCTGTAATCATACATTATTATTAAATTATGCATTCTCCTAATTCACCTATAATTCACCTTACTTCCTTAATTACATGCATTTACATGCATACGTACCTTATCATACATTATTATATGTATATTTAATTAATCATCTTAATTAAACATGCTTAAATTTATTACGCGTACTCGACTTAATCTTTTATCAACTTATCATCATTTCGTGATACCACTAAACATTTCCTATCATTATCATAACATTTATGAACTATCACCTCAAAACACACATTTTTCCATAATTCCACGTCTTAGCCTAATTTTGATCGTATAGGAAGTAATTTTAATCACTCGAATCATTAATGTTGTACACACTAAAAATTCAGGATGTGACACATATGCATGATATTGAAACTCTAAAGCTTATATATTAAGATATAGGATAGAGTAGTGTTACCTAGCATAGAGGCCTAATACGCTCGAGCTATGGTGTATAAATACTACAAACTGTCAACTGCTCAAACTCTGTATCATTTGGACTTAATAGTGAAGACCTAAATTGTTTACCGTTGTTATTCTACTACAAGAATAATATGAATTATGCTTCCCTGTCGAAACATAACTCATCCATTCTTTTGTATAGGACTAAACAATAACTTAGCAATCACTTTCTACTTTTCATACCCTTTTCTGCTAATGGGGCGATACTGAGTGGAGTTTATTAAGCAAGTTTAGACTCCACTATATGAAGATGTTCCAACAGGTCTCCATCATCATTGCTTTCCTGCACACTGCCATGCAGTTCTACGATCCAGTAGCCTATATCTTCCGATTTAGACACATGAAGCTGTATCTGATGTATAAAGAGTTTGCTAATATCCTCAAAGTCACATGTAGCATGATGGCAATGCTGATAGTATCGGGGCCTACTGGAAAGGTGATCTTATATATGATCAAGGTGTTCAACATTAGCCTTATGATAATGAGATCACAACTAACTACATAAGGCTCTATAGATCTTACTGCTATCATTCGACTATGTGGCCACAAGCTGGTGACTACCCCTTCATGGCTGAGGGTAACAGGATTTAGACTGCTAGCATAGTTTTTATTTATCAACCCATCTAACCATAGGGATCTACTGATTAGTTCGATGATAAACCAAATGGAGCAAGGTCAGATCCTTTTTTCGATGATCATGGCAGAGACAATCCTAGGGCTGCATAGAGTGAGGTAGCGTCAGTTTGAACAACTCAAGTAGTAGTCTGCTTCTACTGTAAGTATGAATTTTAAGCCGCCTTTGTAGGTTTTTAACTTAAAAAACCTGTATTTTTACCCTAATTTTTACATGAGTTACCTTTTTGTAAGGTTTGCAACTTATCTAGCCATTGATTTTGCCTTAGACATTAACTTTTATCTGAGCAACCTTTTGTAAGGTTTTCAATTTAGCAAAATTTTTTTCTCTCTTTTTATTTTTTTTATAGATTTGGCTTTAAGAAAAGCTAGGGATCTTAGCACCACCAATAGGTGATCCATAGAGGTGCACACCTTGTAGCCATATACAAAGAGGCTATGCTTTTAGTGAGGCAAGGATGCTAACATTCGACAGCTGGGTCAAGTGGATGGGAGCCATACCAGAGAGTGAGGTTAGGGGGACTTGTCCTTGGTGGCACATCTAGTATGTGATGGTGAGGACATGCATAAACTATATTTCACTACCAGGATTCAAACATTACATTCACTATAGTCCAACGAGAGTTTGTCATCAATATAGCCATAGACAGACTATTCCTTGACTGATGGAGTATGAAGGAGAATGACTATTGTCTTGCTTCCTGGAGCATATGGAGAGGACCTGGCCTCACCGCTGGATTGTACCGATAAAGATCCCTAGAGATGGATTTCCTACAGATGATGAGTATAAGCTATGGGTGCTGTGCCACATCTAGGATTCTATACTACACAAATTGTTAGGCAACAAAATCATATACAATAAAGAAAGACAGTGCCTTGTGTTTGAAATTAGTATTACTTATGGCTAAGTTTATGAACATGCATTCCATTTGCATTAATGATATTAAAGCATTTGCATGAAAAATGTTAAAACCAGCATAGAAGTTCCCTGGTATGCATCAAACTTAATTTTATCATTGACCAGTCCCATGTAAGCATTTTTCCTTTTATCTTAAATTTTGTGTGACCCACCTATGCAGGTTTCCAACTCACCAAACATTTATTTTTATTTTGCTCTTCTTTTTGCCCTTTACTTTAGATAAAATACTCTTTCAATCAATCAAGGTTAACAGGTTTAAAGAACTTATTACCCTTGATCAAGGTTAACAAGTTCAGAGAACTTATTACCCTCAAAGTCTGAGATGCAGATAACACCTTTAGATAAGATCTTCTTAACTAGGAATGGATCCTCCTAGTTAAGTCTAAACTTTCCATGAGGGCCACAGATAGTCAATCTAACTTCCTTCAGAACTAAATCACCTTCTTGAATAATAATAGGTTTGACCTTCTTGTTGCATGCATTCGCTATGCGCTTTTTATATAGCTGTAGATGATTGAAAGCTTTCAGGCACTTCTCATCAATAACAACCAATTATTCATATCTAGCCCTTTTTCACTCAGCCTCTAGCAACTAAACTTTCAGAACAACCTAAAGTGACCTTAGCTCCACTTCAACTAACAATATAGCTTCTGTCCTATAAACCAGAGAATAGGGGGTGTTACCCGTAGGACTCCTTGTAGTGGTTCTGTAACCCTATAGAGTAAATGGCAACTACCCATGCTAATAACAATAAGTCCATACTATCTTTGCCAAGATCAGCTTGATTGTCTTATTGGCCGCTTCAACTGCCCTATTAGCTTGAGGGTGATATGGAGAAAATCGATGATGCTCAATCCCATATTTATTTAATAAGTCAAACACCTGGCCCTGGAATTGCACTATATTATTAGACACCAAATGATGCGATACCCCATATCGACATATGAGATACCCTTGGAGTAGGATCTTTCTATATAAAGTGAATCCATTCATATGGAACCCACATACACCAATGTGTATAGTCTGCATGACTAATTCAATCTTCTTCAATAATATGCACTGAAGTCAAAGACCATCAATTGTTCTTTTATAAAGAACACCTTTATGCCAAGTAAAGTTAGCTACTAGGCTCTGTAAAGCTAACTTATTAGTCTTATTGGCTTCTTCTAGATAAGCATTGGTACTCACAAAGTTTATGATATTAGTATACCATGAAGTCTCATTTTGCTAGCCTAGTGTCATAACCTATTCTCCCTTATAACAAGGAATCCTTGACTGTTCAATAAACACAGGCTGAACTTGACACTACGATCACTCGTATACTAAAGCCAGTATGGCCAAGGCATCAGCTATATGATTCTTATCATGTTAAGTATGAATAAACTTACATGAGCTGAAATTGCAAATCATGAGCTTTAAGTATTCAATGTAATGACGAGCATTAAATCACCAAATACCTTCACATCTTAAGCATCGATCATTAGCAATGCTTTGAGACCAAATAAACATGCTTCATATTCAGCCATATTGTTGGTGATTGGAAAGCTCAGCCACTTCGAAAGCATAATCAATTCACCTTCAAGAGTGATTAGCATAAATACTATGCTTACATCTCTTCTATTGACCACATTGTCAAAGTACAACTACCATTTCTGGACATTAATTGCCTCTAAGTGCTCATCTGAGAAGTCCAGTTCAAATGATTTAGAATCATCCACCGCCCTAGATGGTAAGAATTCAACAATTTCTTTACCTTTGATCACCTTCTTAGTGATGTACTACACATAAAACTCTGATAGTAGGATCAGCCACCTAGAAAGTTTCCTTACCAACGAAGGAGCCTTATACAAGTACTTCATTAGATCGACCTTGGAGATCGTCTGAACTTGATATGATTGGAAGTAGTGTATGAGCCTTTTAGTGACATAGAATATAACTATACATAACTTCTCAATAGTATTGTACTTGCACTCTATTGATAATAGCTTCTTACTCAAGTAGTAAATAACATGCTTAACTCTAGCTTCATTCTCCTAAGCCATCATAGCACCCATTGATTCCTCCTCCAAGGTTAGATAGAGCAACAATGATTTTTTGACCAAGGTGGTTATATAATTGATGGATTAAAGAGATAATGCTTCACCTTTTCAAATGCAAACTAGTAATTCTCATCTCAAATCAAGGGTTTGATACCCCTCTGGCTGGCCATATAACCTAACAGCTTGTCAGACTTCACCTTAAATGTGCACTTCTTTGGATTCAGCCTAAGCCTATACTTCTAAACTCGTGTGAGAAATCTATCAAGAGTAACCAAATGCTCTTCTATGGTGGGAGACTTTATCATCATATTATACATATAGACTTCAACCTCTTTATAGATTAGATCATGCAACAGGGTTGTTATGGCTCTATGGTAGCTAGCACCAGCATTCTTCAAGCTAAAGGGCATGACCTTGTAGCAATAGGTCCCCCATTATGTGATCAAGAAAAACACAATAGCCATGCGGATCTAATTATACCTAGAAACCCATCACCAAAGGAGTACATAGTGCTAGCAGTTGTACTATTGACCAGTACATCAATATAAGGCAAAGGAAAGTCATCCTTTGAACACACCTTGTTCATATCCCTGTAGTTTATATAGACCCTGACCTTACTGTCTTTCTTGGGAACTGGAACCATATTGGCCAACCATTTGGGATAGTCAACCATTTCAAGGAACTTGGCATCCAACTGCATCTGGATGTCCTCTTTAACCTTCTGAGCCCATTCTGGTTGAAGTTGATGTAACTTTTGCTTAATTGGCTTGAACCTAGGTCTGATTGGAATTCTATGTTCCATTATAGTTCTATCAAGTCCTGGCATGTCTTTATAGCCTAGAGAAAAGGCTTTTATATGTTGTTTTAACACTCTGACAATTTCTATTCTCTCATCAGGAGTTAAGTCAGATGTAATCTAGAGAGGATAAGGTTTGTCATCTATGCTAATGTTAACAATTTCAATGCATGATGCGTTAATGTCATAAATGCTAATGCTCATATTCATGCAAAATGCCATTAGAATACACATTACAAACATAAATAAAGCTATTTATCATTAGATTAAACTTTGAAGGGATTACATCACCATCAAAAAGTATAGAGATAGGGACATCATTATCCTCAAATATAAGCTCATCAAAAGTACTATCTACAAGTATGGCGATGTCCTTGTAAACCTTTTAAAGAAGCAGATCTACCATATCCAAACTCTACAGCTTGGATTCTAGTGTAGCAACTGTAAAGGATTCTAGCTCAAGAAGAACAGTGATGAGATTAGCAACATCACCAAAGATCTGAAAAGCATCATTAAGGCCAATAATGGAAGCACTGGCAGCAACCTTTCTAGATGTTGTCAAAGCTGATAAATCACAAACATCACCAAAGATGGCAAACTGCTGGTTAAAGAAGTCCTCCGAATTAGGTGACTCAAGAGTATGGTCATGCTGCATCTCCTTCTAAATAAAGGCAACCGTTTTGCACTCTTATAGCTTATTCAAAGTATAAGAATTGAATCCAATGCAATATCTCTCCTCCTATTTAGTTATAGGGACGTTAAACTCCATTGGACCTTGTTAGTACCGGCCTAAACCCTTAACAGGCACAAAGTTCATGTTACACAACATCTTCTCTACAACAAGACTCGGTTGGTATAACTATGACTCAGATTCTCCAATGGTGGTGATCTAAAAATCAGTCATGTGAGGGATATCCTCTCTAATATAGGCTAGAGCAACCTCATCTTCAACTACAATAGTAACCACACCCTCGTCATATGAAAACTTGATCTTCTAGTGCAAGATGGATGATATACCTCCTAGCAGATGGAACCATAGCTGGCCTAATAACAAAGCAAATGACATTGGTATATCAAAAACTATGAATTCCACCACTAACTCAGTTGGCTCGATAGTAATAGTAGCAATAAAGGTACTAGTAACCTCCTATTTAGACTTATCATAAGCCTAAATGATAGTCTTGGATGGCTTCAAGTCTAAAGGCTAGATCCCAAGCTTGAGCAACACCTTAAGAGGATAGATATTGATGTCAAAATCATCATCCACCATGATATTAGGAGTAGAAAAGTTCATGATGTACAACCTAATAAAGAGTACCTTGTTGTTATAAATACCCTTGGCCAATAAATCCATATTGGAGAACATGATAATGCTAGATTGTAATTCTTGATTCACTAACTAGCTTTTCATGTTGAAGGTAGATGTTAACAGAGAAATTCTCATGCTAGAAAGCACTTCAACTATGACCCATCGATGTTGTTGAGAGGATAGAACCAAGTCTCAAATGCTGATGTTAGCCTATGTTTTTTTTCAACTACTTGATGATAACATTATTAGGCTAAGTAACCTCTTTACCCTATCAGTAAATTGTAGAGTTGGAGCACTACTTGGACCAGCCTCATCCTTGATAGATCAAGCCTCTATCAACTTCCTCAGAGCATCTGACTTCTTGCCTAGATTAGGAGGAGTGAACACCTTACCACTGTGAGTCATACTATGGACTTAAGAGGACATCTTATTAGCCCCTAACCCCTTCTACTGCTTAGGAGATTTAGATGTCAGCTTGGCTTCCTTAGGAGTCTCGGCCAACTCACCCCACTGAGAACCTTGAACCTTTGTTGATTCAAACTTAGAGGAACCCTAAGTAGCTGTAAACTTATCTTATGAATTGTCATACCATATGTCAATGGTGCCAATATTGAACTTACCATTAGGCCAGAAACTAATAGTAAGTAGTTGAGCAATCTCCTCACTACCAAGGGGAGAGAAGGAGTTAAGAACTAGGGATTTTGGCAACCTTGATTGGAGCATGTAAGTATGGTTGGCTTTATAGTAGTTAGGAAATAGGTTTATCTTGGTTGAGGGTTTAGATTTCTTAGGATCTTTAAGCTCACTTGAATCAATGAGGTCCTGAATGACCCACTTAAGAGAGCAACAGTCATCAGTATTATGATCATGATACTAATGGTAATGGTAGTAGGTTTTGGTGTCTATTGAGGTTAGGGTTGGTGTTTGGAAGTTTGGCTCAAGCAGCTTAATAAGTTTGGCTTTGAGGAGATGCTTAAAAACTTTTAAAGTATCATCCTAAGATTTGAGTACCTCTAGGATTGGGTAGTGTTTTGAAGTATGGGATTTGGTGTTTGCAAGGCATTTATGTAATGGGATTTATATTATGTTTGGGTGTATATGGTGGTTTTGGGTTTAAGGAAGGAAGATTCCTTCTTCTTCAATCCCTTAGTTTGCTCAATCCATTAGCTGACAAAGTAGATATCCTTGAAGGTATGGAAAGTATGATACTTCAGCTTATTCTGGTATATTGGTAGTAATCCCATTATAAGCTTGTTGATCATGTCTGACTTAGATGGCTTTTATCTGACTAGTGCAACCTTATCCATCCAGCGACTAAACTAGTCCATGAAAGACTCATTAGCTTTTTGCTTCACCATTTCAAGATCTAGTAGAGTAGCATCAAAGTAGGATTTGAACCCATACTACTTGCAGAAAGCAGTGTAAAGAGGCTTCCTGTCGCACCCTAATTTTGGATCGGTCGGATTGATTGGGATGAGTCGAGCCTATCTCTTTGTCGTTTTGCCCTTATGGGCATCTTGATTCATCTTGGTGCAGTTCAGGATTCGATTTAGGGTTGCATTTAGTGTTTTTGTCATTTTT
>CANYBF011762006.1:0-22175 GCA_948192965.1 Dalechampia spathulata | reverse complement strand
AAATCCTGAACCCAAACTCTGAAGAAATTCAGGCCGCTTTCCAATACAGGAAGGCCCGGGTTTTATTTCCCAGTTTTTTTAGTCATTCAATTGAATTGACAAAACAAACTGGGTGGCGACTCCACTTAATAACCTCGACGCCGATATTTCTAGGTTAAAGAAAGAATAAACTATGGAATTATGCCATTGAGAGCAAGCACCATGGCATCTCACGCCGAACAGCGTGCAGCGCTCCCGCGTCTGGGGCGTGCTACTCTTACAATATGAATCTTCATACATCCATGCTAACTCTTTCTGTCATGTACAGAACCATGTAAGACTCTCAGTACGCTAGGAATGTCATATTATCCTCTGACCATGTTGCCTCAATGCTAGATAAGGCCACACTAGCTGCAGTTCAGAAACTTATTGACCAGTCAGTGGCCAAGCTCCTAAATTAGGACTTCAAGACTCTTCTGCAACAACAGATCCGAGAGGCTCGTAGTCCTACAGAATTCATCACCCCACCAGCTCCTATGAAGGAAAAGGGGAAGGGTGTCAATCTGTATGACATGGAGACTGATGATGATGTCTTACTCCATATGCATGATGTTTGGAACTCTGAGACCATTATCTTGGAACAGAAGATAGAATAGCTACAGACCATCATGAAAACCAAAGGCATAGGGTCTGATCTAGACTTTGATGAGTTCTCTATCCGAGCTATCAAAGGGCTGCCTACCAAGTTCAAGTTCCCTAATGTTCCCAAGTACAGTGGAGTTGGGGACCCAAAGAACCATTTAAAGACCTACACCATGATGATGAGCATTACTGTCGGATGATCAGATAGTTTGACTGTTCTTCATCTCACTGGAGGGACCAATACTAGCCTGGTATCACAATCTTAACAAGGCAACCACGATCGAGTGGAAGCCTCTTTGTACTGCATTCTGTAAATAGTATGAGTTCAAATCCCAGTTTGATGTAACCCTGATGGATTTGGAAATGGTTAAGCAGAAAACCAATGAGTCTTTTATGGATTACTTCAGTCGCTGGATGGACAAAGCTGCACTGGTCAGACAGAAGCCATCTGAATCTGACATGATCAACAAGCTTATCATGGGGTCACTACCACTCTACTAAGATAAGCTGAAATATCAGACATTCCATACCTTTGAGGACATCTACTCTGTTGGCCAACGCATTGAGCAGACCGAGGGTAAGAAAAAGGAGCTTTCCTTCCAGAAGCCCAAAACCATCATGTACACAATAGAAGCCATACTACATCAATGCCCTACAAACACCAAATCCCATACTCCAAAACACTACCCCATCCCGGAAGTTCTCAGATCTTGGAATGTCACTTTCTAAGGTTTTTTGGCGTCTCCTTAAAGCCAAACTTATCAAACCACTTAAACCAAATTTCAAAACACCACCCCTAGCCTTGGTGAACATTAAAACCTATTACCACTATCACCAGCATCATGGCCATAACACTGATGATTGTCACACCCTTAGACTGGTCATTCAAAATCTCATTGATAATGGTGAGATTGAAGACCCTGAAAAATCCAAACCATCAACCAAAACAAACCCACTGCCAAACTACCATAAAGCTAACTGTACCTACATGCTCCAATCAGGGTTGCTAGAATCCCTAGTTCTCAACTCCCTTTCTCCCCTTGGTAGTGATGAGATTGCTCGGCTACCCATTATTACCTTCCGACCTGATGGTGGGTTTGATATTGGTGCCATTGATATATGGTATGATAGTTTAGAGGATGAGTCTACAGCTACTCAAGATTCCACTATGTCTAAATTGTCACAGGATCAGGCTTCCAAAAAGGGTAAGTTGGCCGAGACTCCCAAGACAGCTAAGCCAGCACCAAAACTGCCCAAGCAACAGAAAGGGTTAGGTGCTAATAAGATGTCCTCTCGAGTCCACAACATGACTCACATCGATAAGGTGTTTACTCCTCCCGACCTGGAGAAGAAGTCGGAAGCTCCTACAAAGCTGACCAAGGTTAAACCCACTAGGGATAAGGCTGGTCCAAGTAATGTTCCAGCTCCACCACCAGCTGATCAGGCTACCCAGCCTGATAATGTTGTTGTCAAGCAGCTAAAGAAGATGCAGGCTAACATCAGCATCTGGGATTTGGTGCTATCCTCCCAACAGCATCGACGGGCTGTCGTCGAAGCACTATCAAGCATGAGAATCTCTCCATTTGCTTCTACCTTTAGTATGAAGAGTCAGCTGGTAAACCGGGAGTTGCCATCCAATATGATCACCTTCTCTGACGTAGATCTACCGGTTGAGGGTGTCCGCCATAACAAAGCACTCTTCATCAGGGTGAATATCATGAACTTCTCCACCCCCTATGTCATGGTGGATGACGGTTCAAGCATCAATGTCTATCCTCTTAAAGTGTTATCCAAGCTCGAGGTTCAACTTTCAGGCTTGAAGCCACGCAAGACTATCATCAGGGCATATGATGAGTCTAAAAGGGAGGTTACTGGTACCTTCACCGCTACTGTCACTATCGGGCCAATCGAATCAGTGGTGGAGTTTACAGTTCTTAATATACCAGTGTCATTTGCTCTGTTGTTGGGCTGACCATGGTTCCATCCCTTGGGAAGGGTGCCATCCATCTTCCACCAGAAGATCAAATTCCCATATAACAAAGGTGTGGTTACTATTGCTATTGATGATGAGGTTGCTCTAGCCTGTATGAGGGAAGATGTCCCTCTCATGACTAGATTTCAGATCGATGCCATTGAAGAACCTGAATCATACTCATACCAATCGAGTCTCACTATAGAAAGGATGATTTAACTGATGAACTTTATGCCTAGCATGGGTTTAGGCCAGTACCAGCAGGGTCCGTTAGAGTTCAACATTCCTACAACCATGTGGGAAGAAAGGTACTGTATGGGCTTTGATCCCTACACTTCAAACAAGCCAGAAGAGTGCAAGATGGTTCTCTTCATCCAGGGAGAGACACAACATGATCATGCTCCTGAGTTGCCTAATTTGGATGATTTCTTTAAGTAGTAGTTCACCATCTTTGGTGATGTTTGTGACTTGTCAACCTTGACGGTAGCCAAGAAACCCACTACTGCTTCCTTCACCATCAGCCCTGATGATGCTTTTCAGATCTTTGGTGACGTTGCTGATCTCACCATCAGCCAGCTTGAGCCAGAAATCACTACAGTCACTGCACTGGGAGCCAAGCTACAGAGCTTGGACATGGAGGACCTGCTACTGCCAAAGGTCTACGAAGACATAGCCACACTGGTGGATAATACTTTTGAGGAATTACTATATAAGGACACTGATGTCCCTATTTTGTATTTTTTTATGATGATGTAATTCTAAATAAGTATAATGCATTAAAGAATAACTTTGCTTATGTTTACGATGTGTATTCTTATGGAATTGTACATGAACATGAGCATTACATAAGTATTTTTTGACATTAACGCATCATGCATTGAAAATGTTAACATTAACACAAATGACAAGCCATGTCTCCTATAGATTACATCAGACTTGACCTCTGAAGAGAGAATAAAAATAATCAGCACATTGAAAAAGCATATAAAAGCCTTTACTCTATACTATGAAGACATGTCGAGTGTCGACAGATCCATCGTAGAACACAAAA
Source organism: Dalechampia spathulata (assembly GCA_948192965.1). Taxonomy (NCBI): domain Eukaryota; kingdom Viridiplantae; phylum Streptophyta; class Magnoliopsida; order Malpighiales; family Euphorbiaceae; genus Dalechampia; species Dalechampia spathulata. The sequence continues at coordinate 18,531 of CANYBF011762006.1, read as the reverse complement.
TTCCTACCAAGCCGGGGTTCAAGCCAGTTAAGCAAAAACTACGGCGCCTCCGACCAGAGTGGGCATAAAAGGTTAAGGAAGATGTCCAGAAGCAGTTGGATGCCAAATTCCTTGAAGTGGTTGACTATCTGGAATGGTTGGCTAATGTGGTTCCAGTTCCCAAGAAAGGCAGCAGGGTCAGAGTCTGCGTAGACTATAGGGATCTAAATAAAGCATGTCTAAAGGATGACTTTCTTTTGCCCCATATCAATAGTGCAGCCGCTAGCACTATGTCTTCCTTCGTTGATGGGTTCTCTGGTTACAACCAAATCTTAACGATAATTACATATAAGGTGAAGACAACTTTCATCATAGAATGGGGGACCTACTACTATAAGGTCATGCCCTTCGGCTTGAAAAACGTAGGTGCTACCTACCAGCGAGCTGCAACAACCCTGTTGCATGATTTCATCCATAAAGAGGTTGAAGTCTATATGGATGATATGATGGTGAAATCTCCCACCAGAGAACAGCATCCAGCAGCTCTTGACAGGTTTCTCACATACGTTAAGAAATATGGACTCAGGCTGAACCCGAAGAAGTGTACATTTGGGGTAACATTTGGCAAGCTGCTAGGCCACATTGTCAATCAGAGGGGTATCAAAGTGGATCCTAATAAGGCAAAGTCAATCATTGAGATGCCTATTCCTAGAACTGAGACCGAAGTCAGAGGATTCTTAGGATAGCTCCAGTACATCAGCAGATTCATCGCCAAGCTCACTACCATATGTGAGCCTATCTTCAAGCTTTTAAGGAAGAACCAGCTTATGATTTGGAATGAAAACTGTCAGTTTGCATTTGAGAGGGTGAAGCATTACCTCTCCAACCCGCTGATCCTGCAATCACCTCAATCAGGAAAACCACTATTACTCTATCTAGCCTTAGAAGAGGAGTCAGCGGGTGCTATGATGGCTCAATAGAATGATGTCAAAATCGAGCATGCTGTCTACTACTTGAGTAAGAAGCTATTACCAACAGAATGTAAGTACAGCACTGTTGAGACGCTATGCATGGCTATGGTCTGGGTTACCAAGAAACTCAGGCATTACTTCCATTCATATCAAGTTCAGGCAATCTCCAAGGTTGATCCTATGAAGTACTTGTATGCAGCTCCTTCGCTAGTAGGGAAACTATCTAGGTGGCTGATCCTATTATCAGAGTTTGATGTATAGTACATCATAGCTAAAGTGATCAAAGGCAGAGCAATTACTGAATTCTTAGCATCCAGGCCGATGGATGACTCTGAGACCTTTGAACTGGACTTCCCAGATGAGCACTTGGGGGTAGTTGATGTCTAGAAATGGCAGTTGCACTTTGATGGTGCAGTCAACAGAAGAGGTGCAGGTATAGGAGTTATGCTAATCACTCTTGAAGGTGAACTCATTATGCTTTCTAAATGGCTGAGCTTTCCAGTCACCAATAATATGGCTGAGTATGAAGCATGTCTCTTTGGGCTAGAAGCATTGCTAATGATTGGTGCCCAAGATGTACAGATATTTGGTGATTCGATGCTTGTCATTCACCAATCCATGGCTGAGTGGGAGGTCAAAGAGGAAAGGCTCAAGCCTTATGCTGACTACATGAAGCTTATGGTCTGCAATTTCAGCTCATGCCAATTTATTCATATGCCATGTGAGGAGAATCATATGGTCGATGCCTTGGCTATACTGGCTTCAGTCTATAAGCAACCACAGAGTCAAGTTCAACCTGTATTCATCGAATACTCAAGGATTCCTTGCTATGAGGGAGAATGGGTTATGGCACTAGATTAACCAGATGAAATCCTATGGTATACAGATATCATGAACTTTTCTAAAGACTGGTACTTATCCAAAAGAAGCCAACAGAACTAATAAGCTAGCTCTGCATAGAGCCAACTTTACTTGGTATCAGGGTGTTCTCTACAGAAGAACAGTGGATGGTCTATAACTCTGATGCATATCGGGGAAGGAGATTGAATCAATTATGGAAATGGTACATGATGGTGTACGTGAGTCCTACATGAATGGATTTGTGCTTTATAGGAAAATCCTACATCAAGGATATTTCTGGCTCACTATGGAGATAAATTGCATACAGTTTGTATGGAAATGCCATGAATGCTAGATTCACGGTGATCTGAACCACATACCACCAGTCAAATTGTAGAATTTGATAATGCCTTGGCCATTCTCAGCTTGGGGAATAGACATCATGGGTGAGATCCATCCTAACGCCTCTAATAGACATCAGTACATACCGGTAGCCGTTGATTATTTCTTCAAATGGGTGGAGGCAGAATCCTACAGTAAATTAGGGGTAAAGTAGGTTGCCAAGTTTATAGAGAAAAATCTCATATGCCGATATGAGGTATCGCATCACTTGGTATTAGATAATGGAGTGTAGTTCCAAGGCCAAGTTGCTGACTTATTGGAAAAGTATGGGATTGAGCACCATCGATCTTCTCCTTACCGCCCTCAAGCTAATGAGGCAGTCGAAGCGGCTAACAAAACGATCAAGCGCATCTTAGCCAAGATAGTGAGAACTTACAGGGACTGGCATGAACATCTACCATTTGCTTTATGGGGTTACAGAACCACTGTAAGGAATCCTATGGGTGCTACCCCCTACTCTCTTGTTTACAGGAGAGAAGCCATATAAAGTGGAACTGAAATCACTTTATACCACTCTGGAATCTCAGTTGCCATAAGCTGAGTAGAAAAGGGCCAAGTATGAATAGCTAGTCACCATTGATGAGAGCCGGTTGAAAGCTCTCTATCACCTACAACTTTACAAGAAGCGCATGGCAAATGCATTCAATAGAAAGGTCAAGCCTATTGCCATACACGAAGGTGATTTAGTTCTGAAGCAAGTCAAACTGGCTATCTGTGACCTTCGTGGAAAATTAAAACCTAACTGGGAAGGCCCATTCCTAGTTAAAAAGATCCTCTCCAAAGGCGTTGTTCGCATCTCAGATTTAGAAGGCAATGAATTTTCAGAACATATCAACCTTGACCGGCTGAAGAAGTATTTTGTCTAGAGTATAGGGCAAATGAAAAGCAACAGAAAAATAAGAAAACCTGGTGAGCTAAAAACCTGCATAGGTAGTTCATGCAAAAGTTAAGGTAAAAGAAAAGTATTTCCTTGATGAGTTGAAAATCCGCTTGGATAACTCATACAAAATTTAGAGCTCTTAGAGGTAAAAGGAGAGTGTGAAAATAGTTTATCAGAAAATCTCACACGAGACTGGTCAATAACAGGGGTTAAGTTTGATGCACATCCAAAACTTCTAAGTTGGTTTTAACATTTTTCTTGCAAATGTTTTAATTTCATTAATGCAAATGAAATGATTGTACATAAACTTAGCCATAAGTAACACAAATCTCAAACACAAAGCACTATCTTTCTTTATTACATATTATTGCCTAATAATGTCTCGTAGTACAAGACTTAGGCATGGTGTAGCACTCATAACTTGTACTCATCATCTGTGGCAGATCTAGCTCCAGGAATCTCCACCAGCACTATCTGGCGATGAGGCCAAGTCCTCTCCACATGCTCCATAAAGCGAGGGACCAGCCTTCCTCCCTCAAACTCTGTCAATCGAGGTATAGTCTGCCGATGGCCATACTGACGATAGATCCTAGCAGGACTGTAGTGCGTGCAATGCCTGAATCCTGATAGTGGGATACAATCTATGTAGGTCATTATAGTCACATGTTATATGCGTCACCAAGGGCAACTCCACCTAATCTCGCTCTCAGGTTGGGTCCCCATCCACTCATTCCAGCCTTGGAATGTCATTGTCTTTGCCTCGTTGAAGGTATAACCCCTCCGCATGTAGCTATGAGGGAGATATCTTTGTGGGTCCCCTGCTAGCGGTGCCAGGATTCCAAGCTTCTCTTGAAGCCAGATCTATAACAAAACAAAATAAAAATAAAAGCTTGCTGAGTTGAAAACCTTACAAAAAGCTGCTCAGGCAAAAATTAGAGTGACCCGCTGAGCTGAAAACATAAGGGGGCAGTTCACGCAAAAGTTAGGGTTTGAAATAAAAGTTAAAATCTTGATGAGTCAAAAGCCTTGCAAAAATGACTCATGAAAAAATTAGAGCACACCACAACCCTTCTAAGTTGAAAACCTACAAAGGCAACTTAGAATTCTTACCTGCAGAAGAAGCAAACTGACACTGAAGCATTCAGACTATCCTCACTTCACTTTATCTAACCCGAAGATTGTCTCTGCCACAATCATAGGAAAAGGAGTCTGACCCTCCACCATCTAGTCTATAACAGGCCCGATCAGCAAATCTCCATGATTGAATGGATCGATGAACAAGAATTATGCCAGCAATCCAAATCTAGCTACTCTCAGCCATGACAGGTCTTCCATAGATTTTTGACCACATAGTCGAAAAATAGCAACAAGATCTACATGACAATATACAGTTAGAAGTAGCCTCGTCTCAATTAGGCTAATATCAAAAGCCCTAATCAAATATGATAATGCCTCTCTAATAGGCAAGGGCACTGTTAGCATCACCGTCATGCTACAAGAAACTCCAAGGATGGCAGCAAACTCTTCATACAATGGGCACAGCTCAACGTGTCCAAACCAGAAAATATGGGCCACTGGATCCTGGAATTGCACAACGATGTTCAAGAAAGCGTTATTGATTGAAACTTGCTGAAAGGTCCTCAAGTATTGGAGTCTAATCTCTCCTAATCAATTCCACTCATCATTACTCCAGCGACGGGAAAGAGCACGAAAAGCAGGCAATGATTGCCGAGTCATTGTAGCTTCTACAAAGAAGAATGAATGAGTTATGTTTTGGCAATAAACATAAAACAAAGGGTATTTATAGCAGCAAGCAGCTTTGGATTCCATTAATAAATCCAATAGATACATAGTTCAAGCTTTTGTCTGTTTTCATAGTTAGTACCCAACAACCCTAGCGTACTAGGTATGCACTGCCAGGCTATAACACACTATCTTATTCTAATATAGAAACTATAGAGTTCTGACATCATGCATATGGAAATCTGACATCGTGTCTCCTTTAAGCGTCATCTTCACCAGAGTGTTCCTCATCTAGACTAGGGCTATCCGGGACCTCAATGTTATAACGCTCCAGATGCACCGTTAATCATGCAATCTCCTAACCCATTTGCTCGGTCATCTGAACATAGAAATCACGCTCCTCTTGCTCCACTTGCTTGCTTGACTGCAAACATGAGCATATAGCCATATAAGTCATGCATCCATGCATTCACATTTATAATAGGTACTTACATGAACAATCAGCATCTCAGAGGTGTGATAACAGTGCAACCCTGTTAGAAGCCTCAAGGCGTCAACCATGGCATCCCTAGGTACCTGCATAGGTCAAATGCACATAAAACTACTAAAGTTAGAGCAAATACAAAAATATATACTTACATGGGTGGTGTCTAGTGGATTAAATTCTATCTCACTCCTCATCGACACGAGGAAGGAAGTCTCATAGGGATGACTAGTCTCGTCATAAGTGTAGATCAGTGGGTTCTGCGGCCACATGAGTTGGCCTTCCATAAAGTCTGCTGGACATTCATATCCTGGGGACACTTCTGGAGTATCAGACATCAATCTTGGAAGAGTTACATCACCATGAGCTTCATGGGATCTTTTTAAGGCACTACTACCTCGTGAACTACTAACGGTGGGAGAACCACAACGTCCAACTCTGCCCCAAAAAATCTCAGGTCTGACTCCAGACCTGCCAGCTTTGTTATGCTGACCTTATCATGTAGAAAGTTCCATGGGCCCTAGCAACCTCATCTAGACAAAAGTGGGGTAGTCCACTGGTGATTCAGACAGACGCTCTTGCCCAAGAATACCAATCAAACCAGTGATCACCTCTGGATCCACATCAGTGTAAGATGCCTAGAACATCATGTGTGGTGGGGCAGCAGGCTCCACACAGCTCTCTGGTCCCAGTTGCCAGTCAATCACGCACTCTTCTAAATAGAAGAGTCTACTCTCAAGACTCTCCAATAGTATATGACACTCATCCTTGCATGCTGAGCTAGTCAAATATTCTGGCCTTGGGTACATATTGCTCCAGGGATGGGGACATACCTATTCCGATGATAACAAGCGATCAGACACATACTCAGGTATTTCTCAAACCATTTCAATATAGTTTAATGCTAATTAAATTGTTTCTTACCTGATCCTAGGCCAAGTCATTGAGATACTCTCTCAACTCGTCCATTATATAATCGAGCCTCCATCGCGGTGTGCTCCACGTTTGTAGATGGGGAAAACCAAGTGGTACTCCATGTGGGATATCGGGTTCTGAAAGTAGTCCAAACTAAATTATGGAATTTAGATTAGCTTTCAAACTGAATTACAAAATACAAACAGTATTTCAGAGGTACAAAGCTCCTCCTCTCAGCCCTAAAATTAGCTTATTCATGCCCATGAACCGAAAAGATGCATAATCTCACCTACAAGCAAGTGGAAGGTATGAGTGGAATCCATCCACCGCTCGATCATTGTAGTAATGATGAATCTGTTACATCTCTTTTCCATACCAGTAAAGCAAGAGATATACGGACCAAAATAGCTCTAGTCTACTCTAACGCGTATCTCCCGAGGTAATTAGGAGTACCATTCATTGATCCCTCGGATGCTGCCGGTCCCAATAACTGTTCACTCCCTCTACAAGTTATGGAATTTAGATTAGCTTTCAAACTGAATTACAAAATACAAACAGTATTTCAGAGGTACAAAGCTCCTCCTCTCATCCTTAAAAATAGCTTATTCATGCCCATGAACCAAAAAAATGCATAATCCCTCAAAAAATTACCAAAAAATGCATGTTTTGGCCCATTTTCCACTGCTATGTGCACCATACATAGCCTTATATGCACCATACATAGCCTATGTATGGTGCACATAGTGCTATATGCACCGTACATAGCAAGACCCATTTTGAAAAAACCCAATTTTCAATGAAACATCTTGGTAGTCATAAACATACCTAAGCCTAATGCTAGCCTAGCACCTAATTCAAGTCCAACAATGGCTTAAATGCAGGAAAAATAGCCTAAAACTCAACTTTCAAAAAAAACATAAAAACCAAAAAACCAAGCCAAAATGCAAAAAACTCACCTTCTCGGGAGGAGCTTGGGACCAATAGGAGTCTACGGCAAATGTCTCTGCAATTGCATCACCAAAACAAGCCCCAAAGTAACTGTGACGGATCATATGCTCAGTCAGAACATAGCTCAGGACAGATTTCAGGTCCCGGGGGGTCGGTAGCATCCTAATTCCGGTCATTTTTTGCTAAAATGCAAAGTTTTCGATTTAGGGTTGAGAGAAAATTGAGTATTAGAGGGGAAACAAACTGATTTTTGGATTAAAACCTTGGAATTTAAAAATTTTCAAGGGATGTGCACAGCACATCATGGAACGTGCACCGCACATAGCAATTTTTGCTAATATGCACCACCTTTAGGGGAGCTCTGATAATGTGAACCACTCTCTCACTAAAATGCACATGAAAAGTTAGGCCTTTGGTAAAACTTTTAGAATTTTTGGAGGTCGTTTGCTCCGTCAAGCCTAATTTTCATGACCCGTAGCATCTAAAGAATCCAAAAAGTTAGTCAGAATGCAGCAGATTGATACTCAAAAATTCAGGTATTTTTCCTAGACCATTTTAATACCAATTTCATTGACAAATTATTTTCCATGTTTAGCACAAACAGGAAATTGATCCAGCAGATGATCAGAATCAGTCAAACCTTTGACTTCTGGTCAAACCGTTGACCGAATGGTGTTGCATTCCAACAAAGGGTCCCAAATGTAGATTTTAGAGACAGACAATGATATGTGTTATTAAGTGTTATGTTTTGATGAATTTTAGGTAGTGATTAGGCTTTATTATCTTATATTTTATTGTGATCAGTGTGTATTTTATTAGAATTTGATGTGTGTGCTAAGTGTGTAGTGTTAGGAAGCAAATAAGAAGAAACAAGAAATTTTGTGCATGGAGAAGCAACTCCACGATCGTGGACTTCAGCTCCATGGTCATGGAAGAGGAGCCAGAATGAAAGGAAGCTACTGGAATTTTCCACGATCGTGGACTTCAACTCCACGGTCATGGAGTGTACAGAAATTGCCCGAGACCTACTGGAAAAATCCACGATCGTGGACTTGGAATTATTAAGTCAAATGGAAGACAACTCGACAGAAGATAGAGGGAAGAGAATGGTATCCATGTGAAGAAAGAAAATAAAACCCTTAAAAGAGCTTTAATGGAAAATGAATGGGCACTGGATGGGCAATGGAGTCCACATCATAAAGGAGTGATGGGTGAAGAAAGGGACAAAAATCTCAGCTGGAAAAGAAGTGACATGCACTCAAGATTAAAGGGAGGACCATTCACCAACAGAAAAAGGGAGAGATCCATGGGAAAAGAAGTCTGTTGTCTAGGGTTTCCTTTTGTTCTTCCTATTTTTCCATCTTATTGTGTTCTTGCTGTAAGCCATGAGTGGCTAAGTATTTACCTTGTAGGATTTGATTTCAAGAACCCTTTTGTGGAGATAACTGTTTGTGCTTTGTTTAATTGTTGTGAATGTTTAATTCTAAAGTTTGATTTTGAAAACAAACCTCTGCTTTATGATTGTAACGAGAGTTGGATTGTAGAATGCTTGTTCATTAAGAAATGTTCAAATTATAAAGGTTAGTTTTCTGATTGATTACTTATGCTCTGTGATTGCAACAAGAGTTGAATCGTGGAATGCTTATCCATTCTGGTTAGAGTAGTGTGTGAGAGAGATCTACATGCCCCTAATTCCTGTATGATTGCTGGATAGTCTCCCTAATTTGAGGAACCTGATTGTGACTAAGGAAATCCAAAGATTAGAGTGAGGTTTAGTCGGATTTGCCTCGAGAGAGGATTTTTGATGATGTGGGATATCTTGGGTAGCAATAAGCACATGAATGTTAACTCTACTTGGTGGTAATGATTTCAAATCCTATGCTTACATAACTGTTATACCTTTCACTTTTGAGATTAATATGAGTTCATCTTTAATCTGCTTTTACAATTGAGTAACTTCAGACATCCAACTGTGATTATTGCCTAAACAAACAAGAAAACTGAGTTGAGACGGATAAACTATAAATCCTCGTGGGATCAATATCATACTACGATAACCTATATACTTGCAGCTAAGTAGAGATTAGAACTACTGTTGCTAACCAGCGATCAGACAACACTTATTTGATGGTGCAAGAATAGATCTGATGGTTGATCACCCCGACACAGCAGACAGTCACCTCCGGTTCCACAGCTGAACCACCCTATCCAGCAGAGATTGTAGAATCAAGCCTTTGATTCTCAAACCCTAGCCATAGGCATCTGAATGCCTACTTTAGATGACTAAACTCATAAAAAAAAGCCATCAATCTCGTAGTGACCATCGATCAACCTTGATCGGATAGCTTGAACGTCGGGCCCCCAGTGATAGAATTGGGATTTTTACTAGTCAAAACCATCGACTAGAAAATGTCAAAGACCCAGTAGAGGATCCCAAATGCCATTTTGGAGATATTTGACATCTATTTGATGGTGCAAGCACTGACCCAGCAGATGGTCATCAGGGTCCCATAGTTGACCACTCGATCCAGCAGTGATCATAGAACCAAGCATCTGGTTCCTAAATCCTAGTGGTAGGCATCTAAACACTAATTGCAGATGATTTCAAGCCTCGTAGTAAAGCCATCAGTCTTGCAGAAGACCTCTGATCAACATTGATCATTTTAGCCTGAGCACTGGGCTCCTAATGGTAGAATTAGGTTCCTAAACCTTAACATGAGCAATAGATCAGCATTGATCACCTTTAATCTGAGCACCGAGCTCCCAGTTGCAGAATTGGATTACAAGCCTCAACGTGGGCACTCTGTAAAGCCTCAGTGCAAGCACACCGCAAGTCTCAACATGAGTATCAGACCTCGATGCGAGCATCGGTCAGGTACCTTCCTTACTTTCTATGAAAATTCATGTTATGATCAGATCTCATTTTGATAACTTACGCTTATGTCACCTCCAAATGGTCCTAATCAGGGGGTAAACTGTTGACCCTGACTTTTCACCCTTGTGCAATCTTGGGTTCTTGTCAATTTGGCTCAGAATCAATCCTCGATGTTGACCCCTATAGTGCATATATACCTATTTGGCCTTCTTTGTATGTTTTGAATGTACAGAGCAAATTACAATTGGTAGGGCCCACCACGTTATTTGGCGAGGCCCACTACCCTTGTCACCTTTTTCTGAGAATTTTGCATGTACAGAACACATTTCATGTTGCCCACATGAAACAAAGTACATAGCATTATTTGCCAGAAAAAGATGTTTGGTAGGACCTACATGGTGGCGAGGCCCATATGTAGGGCCTACATGTAGGGCCCGCATGTGGGGTCCATATAAGTATAGCACACTAACGATATCTCACAATTTCAAATAATGCTTATTTGACATGAGAAATGCATTGCATTTTACCTGTATGAGGTGAAATATGCAAATAAAATGAATTTAGTACATAGCACTATGCACATACTATGCAAGAAAAAAAAGATGTTTGGTGGGGGCCACCTTTCGGACCAAATCTGAAAAACTTTTCATTGCAAAATGTCTTAATATGTTAAATGATGCTTATTTGACATACAGCGCGCATCCCGTTTTGCCCAAGTGAGGTAAAACGAATAGGGGTAAAATGCTATGTCATATAGCACTATATGCGTGTGCATATAATAAAAAGAAGATGTTTGGTCGGGAGCCTTCTCGGGATCAAATCGGATGTGTGCCACATTACATAATGTTTTGGCACATAAAATGATGCTTCTTGGGCATGGGGCGCACATCTCGCTGCAACCATAGTGGGCCCCATGCTACGGGTCAAGGGCAATGTGCTGCGCACATCACCCTATATGTGGCACACATCCCATGATGTGTGGCACACATACCCTTTGAATTTTCAATTTTTGGATTAAAAATTACAATTTTACCAAACCCTAATTTTCCCTATAAATATTAGGGTCGGGGTTCAGTAAAAATCACTCCGAAATTTACCAACAATAAGCCAAACTCTGCCAAAATCACTCCTCAAAAATTAATTAGCATTTAATCAATCTGCTAGGATTTTAGAGACCAAACAAGCACTAGTTAGGTCCCTAATCACGTTTCGAAGCAAGATCTAGAAGAAAAACCTACTGCCATAAGGTAATTTCTTCCTTTTCTTCTATTTTCTTCTAGATTTTGCTAAAATTCTTCTATTTTTGGCTTGATTTTGTGTTGATTGGCTTCAATCATGTTTGGTTTTGGTTGCTAATGCTATTTTACAACTAAAACTATGCAAATCTAGCTTTGATATGCCTAGATCCGGGTTAGATTTTTCATTTTTGCAAAAATCCTTTATTCTGCTACTATTTTCCGGGGAATGTGTTGCACACATAGCCCTATGTGCGCCACACAGAGCCTATGTGTGGTGCACATAAGCCTATATGCTGCACACATAGGCTCCAGTTTTTACAGAAAATTGAATGTTTCCCCCGTTTTCACTTGTTTTCTTCCCCGATCTGATGAATCTAGCTTCATCATAGGCTTTTTCATGCCTCTGGTGTTCTAGATCTATCATATATTCTTCAGATCTAATTAATTTTTAGCTCTAAAAATTAATTTTCAAAGCTAGATGCTCATATATGGGTCAAAAATGTATTTTCCTCTTTAGATCTGCTCAGATCTGGCCCGGATCTTGTGTTTTTACTCAAAAACATAATTTTTCTTCTACTTTCTTTGCCATGTGCACCACACATACCCCCATGTGTGCCACACACAGCCTATGTGTGGCACACATAGGTCTATGTGCAGCGCACATAAGCCTCTATTTTTCTAGAAAATTGAAATTTGCTTCAGTTTTCACTTATTTTCACCTCAAATCTGATGTTTCCAGTAACATTAATGGCTTTTTTCAAAGTCTTAAGGTTCTGGATCTATCAAATATTATCCAAATCTAATTAATTTTAGCCTTAAAATTAATTAATGAAGTTAATTGCACAATTACTTGTTTGGATTGCAAAATGGAGGCCGATTCGAGGTCAAAATAAGGTATTGTCTTTATTAAAGTTGCGTATTTTGGTCTGTAGATCATTTTTATACTGATAAATTTGATTTTCTTGTAAATTAGCCTCTAATATGCACCATACATCAATCATTTTTTAACCCGATTTGATTTTTCCAGTGGCATTTGATGCTTCATAGTAGCTCAAGTGTATTGGATCTATCATAAAATAATTACATTTAATTAATTTTGGCCTCAAAATTAATTTTCATGATTGAATGCTTATTTGATTTGTTAAAAATGTGATTTTTGAAAGGATTGGGTTCAAATTGGTTGAGGGGCTATCTCCAATTACTCTAAGTGATGTTAGCACTCCCATTTGATTTTTCGTGATCAAACAAAAATAATTTTGCTGAAAATTATTTTTATTTTTATTAATTTTCATGATCCAACTCGTGTAAATTCACATGATTTGTTGCTAAAAATTGCTGGATTTTGACTCTTGGTTCATGCTTTCACATAGCATTGGACTAGTCAAATAAATCCTAAATTCATTTGCTACTAATGAATTTATTTGTGTTTATTTGCATATTTCCATTCATGCATTTTTGGCTCATGCAACCCAAGACGGAAAAATACCCGAAGAGGAGGGGGTGTTACTTAACACTCCAAAAATGTTGTATGTATGGACATTTATGTAATAGGATAGGATTATTCATTGTTTTGTAATAATTCCCTTAAAAATCCCATGTGTACCCCTATTTCCTCGATTCCCTTTCATCGGCCTTTCGGTATTCTTTTATTTCATGGATGGTTTTATATTTGCTTAAATATATATGCCATATCATATCACATGTCATGTCATATGTCACAACACACACTTCTATTCCATGCCATGCATATGCTATGCCATAACATATATTATCTCGTACGTCAATACGTAATGCGATACACGTAACTTGCCATGCTATATGCCATGCCATACCATTATGCCATGCCATATCACATGCTATCATCATGTCATATGCTAGTATGCCATGCCATATACACCATGTCATGTCGTATGCTATGCTAAATGCCATGTCAAATGCCAATTCGCATATACATCACTATGCCATGTCATGCATATGCCATACCATTATACTATGTCATATCATGTATATGGTATGTCACCTGCTTCACATGTCATGCATATGATATGTCATCTTATTATGTCATCATATCATATGTCATGCATATGCCATGTCATCCAAATGTCATATAGCATTATATGTCATTCTACGTGTAACCGTGCAACGCTAAATCATATGTTGCACTGTGTGCTTACATATATGCTTGTGTGCTTGTATGCTTGCCTGCTTAGGACAATTAATTCCAACTATAATGGTAAAATTGATTTTGGGAACTCATAGAAATAGATCTCCACCACACAAACCCAATCTCTGAAGGGTTTAACTAGTACTCATGCTATGAATCGGTTGGACCAATCTAAAACCATCCGGTGGTGACTCCCTTGCAACTCTTTCAAGTCCGTATCATTCCTTGGGGGAACCACTCAAGAAGACTGTGCTTTCGCTCCAAGTGCGGTCCTTGGTCCATGAGCATCATAAGCCTCACTCTGGGCTCCAGCAAAAATCGGTGCTCACAGATATGTACCTCTTTAATGTCCCCTAATAATAGTATAAGATCATGCATTTAAGGATTTAAAACAAAATTACATAATGAATTACTTTGGTGTTAAAACATGCATGCATTTCAAGTTCATACATATTTTGTCTCATGGAATAGTTCTCATTGTGCAAGCATTTTGATGAAGTAAATGACCTCCAAATTAAGTGATTATTGAACCATTAGAAACTATACTTAAAGAGATTTCCAATGATATATCATACACTCATAAATTCAATTATTAAAGCTTCTAAAAATATAATTTTTAAATGCCTATAAATTTTACGTAAATGTCACCCGAAATGAGCATATTTAAAGCACAAAAATGGCATGAAATTTTAGACCATGCAAATAACTTTGAACATTTATGAGATTAGTACCATTGGAAACTAGATTCAATGATCTTTTCAACAGTTTATTATACATCCCATAACTCTTACATTAAGGTGGTTAAAATACAATTACTGTAAACCCCTAAATCTACCTTTTTACCATTTGGTTTCAACAAGTTATTTACACTTAGGTTGCATGTCTCATTTATGGTATTTAATCACATTAAGATCTTAACATATTACACATACACATACCTTTAGATGTTACTCATATTACCATATCATATTTATCAACATTCACGCACCAAAATACTATCTAAGGCAGCCACACACAAGGACACACACATATACTACCCCTTTAATACCATTTTGAGCATAACTTTTGCAATTTCATTCTAATTGCCTTCAAACTTTATTTTCTTCATTCTAACATCATAATTCATTATTCCCATACATAATACAATGATGTAAGGCATCAAACCCAGAATTAAAAGTAGTGTAAAATTTGGGCAACAAGTATTTTCAAGCATTTTTCTTACTTCTAATTCACTTCTCATGCATATTACTTCATCTTCTTCATAATTATTCACTTAATTTACATCATACACACATAATACAATATCATAAGAGTCCTTAAACATAGTTCACTTAGGATTTACACACATATACATTCCATAAGCAAAACTTCATCAAAATATATCAAACATAGAAAATTAAGTATGCTTTCCAGCTTTCCTTCATCAATTCAACAAAATCCATGCATAAACCTCATCTTCAACCTCCAACCAAATTCTTCCATCAACAAGAACTTAAATTCCAACCATCAACAATAAGTAAGAAGAACATATACAAGAAGAATTAAGCAAAAACAATATTAAAAACATAAAATTCATAAGTTTTTGCCTTAAAAAAGTGTAGGATTTAGATTGGAAATAGAAATGAAGAAGGAAAGGAAATGTGGTTTGTATGGTTTGGAGGAGAAGAGAAAATGTCATCCAACACTCTTATTAATTCATTTAATTTCTCTTTTAATTAAGTAATTTGCATGAAGTCAAGGAAAGGTCCAATCATATGGTGACACTTGTCACCATCCTATTGGTTCCTTCCTTAATTTCATTTCTTTTCAATTTTCCTTAATTTTTTTCCTAAATTATCATGTCATATATCTCATACATACATAATTTACATCATATATCCTACAAACATAATTTTACTTTCCAAAAATACCCCTCTCTATAGGTGAAATTACCAAAATAACCTTACTTTCAACTTAACTTATTCTTAATTCTAACTTCATTTATATTTTTTAATTTACATTCTAACATATACTTTCTCATCATATAACATTTGGACCATGCACAAACATTGCTTTTCACTTATGAATTTCACTTTTAAGTATCCTTTAAAGCATTTACCAAAAGCACATTAAAAAGGCATCCTAGGTACATTTTCACTTCATTTCATGTCTTTCCTCTCTAATTTTCATGTCTAATGGAATTACATTCATCCATAACACATTCATAATGTATGTTCCATATCAAAACATCCATAAATCATTATGTATTCATGCATTTCATGCATCATTCATTCAATCATTCTAAGTCATGCATAAATGCAAACACGTAAGGATGCTATGAATATGGATATGACATTTTTCAAACTTTGACATATAATATTCTTGTTGATTAGGTGCCTTTGGATCTATATACTTCCTTGTAAACTTTTAACCCACTTTATCAAATGATAAACGCTGAGTATTTCACTCAATGGTGTTATATAATATATGCATAATAACCATATCATAAGCATACCTCATGATTCAAATATCTTTTCATCTATAAACATATCATGCATTAAATTCTATATAAAACATATTGATGCTTACTCAAATACTTGCTATGCCATTAAAGAAAATACAAAATACCTTAATCATGAGTATTCTTTATAAAAATTACCATAATATAGCATTAAAATGGACCTTTAACTCAATAACATTGAATACTATCTGTAAACATTCAATAATAGTTCAAATATCATGGAACACTATTTCACATACTAATAACATTACTTGCCTTCCATTATTGGCTATAGAAAATACTTATTTCATGGTATATAAGTCATCGATATCATTTCTATCAATTAAATAATATAGCAACCATGACTTTTCATAATCATAACCATGATCAACATAATTATCTATAACAAGATGATACTATAGTAAATGAAATCATAGTAACACTTCTATATCAAATTTAGCAATCATAATGAACCTTTATCAATAAGTTTAAGAATATTAACTACCTGCTTCTATATAATTCCATATTACATTCATAATGGTATGTTATCATGGATCAATAATAATTGATAACTATATCATCATATAAGATCAATAATAATCATTCTCTACATAAATCATAACATAATTTCATCTTTGAAATGAATACTTCATTATATGCACTCATTTCATGCCTTTACTTTCACTTTGCCTTTACGTTTTCAACATAACATAGAATGTTATAGAAATATGAACATAAATACTATAAATAGTCATTTGTGACTTCCTATATATAAAATACTATATACAAACCATCATGTCTCTATAAAAATTGATATATGTACACTTGTAATGCACCTATAATAACATTATCTTTCATTTCATTGTAATTGAGGAATAATGCATGACTATGTGTATGCAATTATGCTATGTATTCTCCCTCTGATTTTCATATAATATCTGTAAGAATGTGACCATGTTTAGCATTATATGATTATGCATAATCTGTATTGGGTCATGTATGTATCGTACTCATTGCCCCTAGGAGGGTAATATAACTGTATGGTTTAGTGAACCCATATTTTTAATTCCAATTAAGAATGCTGCTGTATGATTCTTCTGAGTGAATCTGTATTTTTAATTCCAATTAGGAATGTGACAAAGTACACTTTTATTGATCATTATCTCACTTTTGCTCATTTTCACCCTTCCTGATTCCTCTATATCATGTCATGAATATGAATATATGTATAGATTATTCATGACATGATATGTATGTGTTATGCTATGATGCTATGATGAAAATGTGTAAGCATCATGATAAAATATCATACATAATCCATTTCATACATTCATTAACATTAAATATAATGAAAATCATTTCATAACATAAATACTTTAAAACATTGCTCATTAACCCTGATTAATTGGTTGTGATATTATAATCTATTAACTATAAATCACTATTAAATATTCCTTATAAATCATGACATACCATAGTTGATATACCACATTTAATATAATCATAAATTATAGATATGGTAATTTGCACATTACTGTCTTATAACTATATAACATTATGGTATAGTAATAATCTTTCATTGTAAGCTATTATACACATTTCATTTCTTATGATCTTTTATAAAGAAAGAGTATAAACATCATATAATATCTCTATCTCTGTGATAATTCATCTGTTGGCCTCATTTAGTAGGTCATCATATCATATATCATTAGATAAAATCTCTATAAACATGATACGCTGACTATCAACCTTATTAAATAGGTTGTGATATCGTACAGTATAAACTATACTCTGTGACAATCACTTTTAATTTAACATTGATCATTCATATTCATAGTTTAGTAAGAATATCAAATAAAACATGTAACTACATGTTAATATCAAGGTAAGTTAATAACTTACCCATCGATCCACTAATAAGGAATCAACTAATAAATAGCACAAACCTAATTAGATAATTAAAAGTCACTATCAATATTCCTTCATTGAGTTTGTGACAAATTTCATTATTCAATTAATTAGTAAAGCTGTTGACATTTTGCATAAAGTTTCTCACCATAAGGAATTTATATATATCCATTTCATGTAGTTATACTTAAATACCATTGAACTCCATTTGATAGCATAATAGACCATTAACCTTATCCATGTCTTGACACCTCCACATACTTAAGTACATGTGTCATGTCCGCATGCACACAACTTAGGCATTTAGATTTCATTAAAGAATCTTTGCATTTCGATTGATAAAGTCGGTTACTATTTTGGCGATGTTTGAATGCTTGATTAAAATTTTGTTTGATACGATATTTATTAAGTAGGTGAGTTGTTATGTGATTGTGATTTGAGGTTTAAGGATATATATATATTTAATGATTGCGGCATATAATAATCTATAGAATTATAGTAGTTAGTGATAATTTGGTATTTAATATAATTAAGAGCTTTACCTGTAGTTAATTATATAAGTGAAGTTATTTTATTATGGACGTGATGTTATTTTATTTACTTAATTAATTTTTATTTATTTTTATTTATTTTGATTTTTTTTATTTATATATTAATTATATAGAAGATATGCTTAATTTATTTTGAAAGTGATGCTATTAT
>CANYBF011761530.1:0-18049 GCA_948192965.1 Dalechampia spathulata | reverse complement strand
CAAGTTAAGCAATGTGAAGATGGAATCTTCATCAACCAATTCAAGTACACTCAAGAGATGCTCAAGAAGTTTGGATTGGAAGATGCTAAAGCTAGCAAAACTCTAATGAGCACGACTACTAAATTGTCGTTAGATGAAAGTTGAAAGCTAGTATATCAAAAGAAGTATAGAGGTATGATAGGTAGCCTACTTTATCTAACTGCATCTAGGCCCGATATTATGTTTGATGTGTATATGTGTGCTAGATTTCAATCTTCTCCTAGGGAATCTCATTTGAGTGTTGTGAAAAGGATTTTCAAATACTTGATTGGAACTATGCATTATGGATTGTGGTATGTTAAAAATGATTCTTTTGATTTAATTGCTTATTCTGATGCTGATTTTGCTGGAAACTTGTTGGATAGGAAAAGTACCTCAAGTACTTGTCATTTTCTAGGTAATTGCTTGGTTTTTTGGTTTAGCAAGAAGCAAAATTATGTACCTTTATCAACTGCTGAATCTGAGTATATATCCACAGGTTGTTGTTGTGCTCAAGTTCTTTGGATTCAACAATAATTAAGGGATTACAATGTTTGTGTTTCATGTACTTCTATAAAATGTTATAACGCTAGTGCAATAAATCTTTCTAGGAATCCCATTCAGCATTCTAGAACTAAGCACATTGATATTAGACATCATTTTCTATATGATAATGTGCAAAAAGGGAAGGTTGTATTAGATTTTATTGATACAACTCACCAATTGGTCGATATTTTCACAAAACCCCTATATGAAGAACGATTGAATTTCATCAAACATGAATTAGGAATGATAGATGGGTCATTTTTGAAATAGGATTGATGGTGGACTTAGGATATTTCAAGAAAACTCGTAAAATCCTTTCAAAAATTTTCAAGTTTTAAGTCCCTGTACGGTCGTATGTGATTGGTACGCCCATACGGTTCCTCTACCTCATTTCAGCACTTTCTGGTACAACCTGTAATCTTTTCAGTATGACCGTACATAACGTGGTATGACCGTACCAAATTTGGTACGCCCGTACGCATTCCAATGAGAATTTCTTCAAAAATCCTTATACGGTCATACACCTAAGTGGTACGCCCGTACGTGATCTTGAATTTCAAACATCTATGCCTTGTACGGCTGTACATATCACCCGTACACTCGTACGTGATATGAATTTTCAAGTCATTTTTGGCTTGTACGGCCGTACGCCCAACCCATATGCTCGTACGCGACGTGAAAAACAATTTTTAAAGCTCATTTTCACTTAAATTTCCTCTCAAATTTCCTATGAAATTCTCTCCCAACCACTTCTAACCCCTAACATTTCGATTAATTCTTCCATTTTCATCAATTTTGGTTGGTTTTTCACTCTTTTAACTAATTTTATATTCTGATTTTATTGTTTTATTGATTTTTAACTGCCTTTTTGATATATTTTGACTTTTTGATCATTCTAGACCTTTTTAGCTTTAGGTTCCTTAAACTTTAGTGCTTAGGATTGTGTTTTGAAACTGTGGGTCAAATTATATTGATTTCTGTGCAGGTTTTATTTTTGATTTTTTTAAACAGCATCGCTTTTCTGTCGAAATTTTCAAAACTATTGTTTTATTACTGTTTTATCAATTTTTATATATTGTTTTACTATGTCTACTCCCGATGATCATGGTGACTCTTCACGGAGAATCAAGCTCACCATTCTGGCATGCTCTGGTCTTCGAGCGACTACTCCTACTACTTCAGTTAGGACTTCTATTCTCAGTGAGAAAGTATTTTCTTACTCTCGATTTACGTGTTATACTACTCTCCGAAAGGCAGGTCTGGAGGACGACATTCTGGGTTATTTGGCCAATGTTCATTGGTCAAATTTTGCATTTCTTCCCAATCACTACATCCAGTCTGTTGCTTTAGAGTTTCTACGGACTTTCTCCCTTTCTACTTCTTTTTCTTGTACTTTCCGTCTCTTTAGGAGACATTACTCCCTTTCCCCTTTTGATTTTGATACCATATTTGGCTTTCCCATCGATAGCATTACAAATGCCAAATCTGTGATTTTGACCGCAATTCTTTCTACAGGGACATTACCCTTGACACTGCATTCAGGCCTTCTCGACAGAAGGCCTCCTATCTCAAATCCCCCACTCTCTTCTATTGTCATAGACTGATCTCCTATCTTATCTTCAGGAGATCAGATTCTAATGACACTGTCACTGGCCCTGACCTAATCTTCCTATATTGCATTGTCACGGGCACACCCATACAGTCTGGACATTGGCTTCAGACCTCTTTTCATGAGGTCGGCGTCCAGAAGCAGCCTGGCAGAGCTATTCTTTTTGGCCCCCTTATCCATCACATCTACCATCAGCTGTACGTCTTTCCTCCTACTTCTCCTTCTCCAAGACCTCATGGTCCTAACCTTCATCTTTCATTCATTGAGCATTCCATGCTCCTTGAACGCATTGCTGATGATGATTTTATCATCCATTCTAAGTATATCATTTGACGACTTGATCACTTATGATCATTAGAGCTTCCCAATGACACCATTTCTCTATTTGGTCGTCGTGCCTTTGATGTCTGTCAGCGCCTGCAAATTCCCCTACCTGATGATATTCTTGCAGAGTGGCATGATCACTCGGACCCCTCTACTGATGCTTCTCATCAGGCGGCCCTTAGCCGCAAGCGTCAGCAATACTTTTCTGCTGGATCATCTTCGTCTAGTGCTATTCCTGAGCTTACTGATCCAACTACTGTTGTTACTCCTGTTACTGTTGCTGTTGCTGCTCCTTCAGATTCCATTTCTCAGTAGCTTGCTACTATTATTGCTTGACTCGACCGCTTGGATACCTTTGAGCGTCGCTTTGACCACATTGATCAGCAGCTTGGCCATCTCACATAACAATCTAATTCTCTTTGTCAGCAGCTTGAGCAGTATATTGCTGATTTTCATGAGTTCCAGACTTCCACCACAGAGACTCTTCATTCTATCAATTTCATGATGGAACCCTTTATTATCCCTCCACCGAGTCCACCTCCTCCTCAGGACCCATAGTGATTTGATTGTTTTGATGTTGTCAAAGGGGGAGATATGTTATAGCTTATGTTTTATGTTCATATATTTATGTTCATTTTTTAGTTGATGTATCTATTGGATATTATATATGTGATGTTCATTCAGCTTATTTGATTTGTTATTTGATTGTTTGATTGAGTTATGATTATCATTGTTATTGTTGTTTATTATTTGTTGTTGTTGCTTAATTGTTTATCTTTTCTCTTTGTATTTGGTTGTCGATTGCATTATGGCATGTATTCCAAAATAAAGGGGGAGATTTCCAAAATGTTTTAAGTTAAAATTTTATTAATTGAGTTTTTGCAAATTGAACTTAAATTGATTGCCAACATCATAAAGGGGGAGATTGTTAGACCCTAGGTTTTGATGATTGAGTCACATGTGAGTCAATTGAAGTTATTTGTAATTTTCATAGTGTTTTCTGTATTGGAACGAGCGTACCAGTTTTGGTACGGGCGTACCAAATGTTGTAGTTGAGTAGTACGATCATACGGCTAGTCGTACCTAGTGAGTACTGTTTTATAGAGTTTGGTATGGGCGTACCATTGGGTGGTACGGCCGTACGCGAACTCTCAGGAAAATGGTTTGTCAAGAAGCCTATTTCGGTACGGGCATACCATTGGGTGGTACGGCCATACGCAAACTATCAGGAAAATAGCTTTGTCAGGAAACTTGGTTTGTATGGGTGTACCAAGTGATGGTACGACCGTACCACCTTTCCCTCTCTTTTTCTAATGAATATATTTGAATCCGTACGGGTGTATGAAAATAGTACGGCCGTACGCGACTTATAAAATAGATATTTAAGTCTGTCAAACGACTAGTTTTTTAAAGAACACTTTACACTTTCATTTTCTAACGATCTAAAACTTGCAGAGCTTCCTTTTCTTGAGAGTATTCATCTATTTCAAGTAAGTTCAAGCTTGAATTTCTTAAATATCTTCTTGTTTGTATTTCTACAACCTAGAGGTTAGGTTTTATTATTTTAAGATTGGTGTGTGATTAATCCTTGGGGATTAATTTGTATTTGAGTTGATTGTGAGATTAATATTGTAAAGGTTTGAGTGTGAGCCTAGAAAACACTGGGGTATTGGATTCATTTAGGAATCCATTCTGTAAATTGATTGATTTCTAGTGGAACCCTAAGTTAAGACTTAGAAGAAAGTGGACATAGGCAAGAGTTTGGCCGAACCACTATAAAATCGCACGTGTTGCCATCCGTAGGAGGAATTTCAGATATGTTTTTAAAAAGTTTTTTTTAAATATACTTTATTATGGTTTCAAATTGGTTCTATTATGATATTTATTGCTATCCAATAAGGGGCTTGAAAGGGGAGCGATTCTAAGGGACCAAAAATAGCATGTATTAAGCAGCATATTTGATTATTTAATTTGCATGCTGAAATGAATGAGTTTGTGAATGTATGATGTATGAATGCAAAGCTTTCTAAACCTATTTTTTCAATGGTATAAATTTTATTCTATGTGGAAGTTAATTACTGGACCAAATAAATGAGGAATTAGGACTGTTCGTACGATGAATGTGTTATACGATCATGTGATAACTAAACTTGTGCATGTGAATTAGATACCCTGATGAATAATTTTATGAATATATGGTATATTAAATTAAAGTTTGCTAAAGCTATTTTGTAATAATGTTAAGTTTGTCAAATTTAGTATTTAAATGGTTTAATAAAAGAGGAATCAAAAGAGATTACTTCTTAAGAATTCAAAAGAAAATATTTTAAATGAATTTTTAAATTCACTACTTCATTTAATTAACTTAATAAATGAATTAATATATGTATAAGATATTATTAGGAAGTTTTTTTTAAGTCTATTTTTCTATGATATTAAAGTTATTTTAAATCAATAATAATTTTCATTTAATAATAAAGGAGGAATGATAAATTGGTGTTGAAATTTATTAAAAGTAATTTAGTATGAAATTTTAAAATAACATAGGTATTACTTATTTAATTGAATGAATTTCTATATGTATAATATATCTTTCGAAAGCTTATTAAATCTAGTTTTTAATAAAATAAGAAATTTCATTATTTTAATATCGTATATTTTATATTTTGGCTTGTGTAATATGATAGCTAATATAGCTAATAAGAATAGTTAGTTCATTTTTAAGGCTAATGTAGTTTTTTTAAGTAATATTATGTTTTAGTATATAAATTAACTTAATGTACATGAAATATTATTATACAATGATATATATATATATATATAAAAGTATGAATTATAGATAATTAATTATGGTATTCAATCTTTTTATTAAATAAGGACATTGTATTATGATTTCAGTTGTTCTGAGGATAATCAATGCGTACCACCAAGCAATTTAGACAAAGGGAAAGCGATTGTAGGTTTGTGCTAGTATTCCTCGATCATTAAGTGATCGATAAAGGAACAATGTTTATAATTTAACATAATGTCATTTAATGAATATCCATTAAAGAATGTTTCACATAATTATCATGCATAATCATAAATGCATCATCGCATTAAACATGGCATGATATATCATAGAGGAATAAGTAAGTAGGAAAATAAGTGAAACTGAGAAAAAGTTGAATGAAAATGTATTAGGCTATAAAAATGGATTTCCACAGGAAATCGAATGGAAAGGAAAAGAAAGTGAAACGGGTTTCTATTTGTTAAACCACATAAATGAAATGAAAGACTCAGTATAGAAATGTGCACAATTAAAAGGGGCAATGTGTGAACACTCTATTTTCGCCCCTGCAAAGCTGGCTAGGTTACCTACTTCAGGCATGTATTGCGACTTGTTCTGGTATTGAAATGGCTTGATACAAGTTCCCATTCTCAAGAGCAAGTTACATACATGAATTTTGCATATTTATTTGCCATTTGGGCACATTGTTTGCCCCCCGTTTGGCCCATGCAAAATGACTGCCAATCACAGATTTCCAGCACAGCCTGCACATACTGGCTGGATTGCCTACTTTGGGCACTTATTACGACTTGTTCCGGTATCGAAAAGGCTTGATACAAGTTCCCATTCTCAAGAGCAAGTTGCATACATGAATTTTGCATATTCATTTGCCATTTGGGCACACTGTTTGCCCCCCATTTAGCCTATGCAAAACAGCTACCAATCACAAATTTCCAACACAGCCTGTATAGGCTGGCTGGGTTACCTACTTTGGGCACGTATTGTGACTTGTTCCAGTATCGGAATGGCTTGATACAAGTTCCCATTCTTAAGAGCAAGTTGCATACATGAATTTTGCATATTCATTACCATTTGGGCACACTGTTTGCCCTCCGTTTGGCCCATGTAAAATGGCTGCCAATCACTAATTTCCAGCACAGCCTACACAGGCTAGCTGGGTTGCCTACTTTGGGCATGTATTGTGACTTGTTCCAGTATTGGAATGGCTTGATATAAGTTTCTATTCTCAAGAGCAAGTTGCATACATGAATTTCACATATTCATTTACCATTTATGTACACTGTTTGCCCCTCATTTGACCCGTACAAAACGACTGCCAATCATAGATTTCCAACACAGCCTACACAGGCTAGCTGGGTTGCCTACTTCGGGCACTTATTGCGACTTGTTCCGGTATCAGAATGGCTTGATACAAGTTCCCATTCTCAAGAGCAAGTTGCATACATGAATTTTGCATATTCATGGCCATTTGG
Organism: Dalechampia spathulata; assembly: GCA_948192965.1. Lineage (NCBI taxonomy): Eukaryota > Viridiplantae > Streptophyta > Magnoliopsida > Malpighiales > Euphorbiaceae > Dalechampia > Dalechampia spathulata. The sequence goes on along the minus strand of CANYBF011761530.1, from coordinate 11,289 downwards.
GCATACTATTTGCCCCCCATTTGGCCCATGCAAAATGTTTGGCAATCACAGATTTCCAGCACAGCCTGCACAGGCTGGCTGGTTGCTTACTTCGAGCACGTATTGTGACTTGTTCCGGTATCGAAATAGCTTGATACAAGTTTCCATTCCCAAGAGCAAGTTACATAGATGAATTTTGTATATTCATTTGCCATTTAGGCACATGGTTTGCCCCTCGTTTGGCTCATGTAAAATGGCTGTCCACCATGGTTTTTCCCACATTGATGAAGGAAAGAGACTTTATCCCACATTGCCAACATTAAGGTTGCACACCTCCTAAGGCTAGTATAAATACAAGGGTAAGCCTTCTTCTTCAAAAACATGCAATATATCATATAAATGATACACAATATCATACAAATGATATAACTTAAGTAAAAATTTTAATTAGGTTTAGTGACTAATTAAATTTTTACTAAAATCCTAAGCTTTTGGGAATTTAGGGGGAACGACTTCTAGCCCTGATAAGTAATTTCTTCCTTTGACTTTTTAAGTTAATTTAGCTTTTCTGCCATATTTAGCTTATTTTCTTAATTTAGCTTTACTGCCATGTTTAGCTTGTTTTATTTAGCTTTACTGTCATGTTTAGCTTATTTTATTTAGCTTTACTGCCATGTTTAGCTTTTTACTATGCCATATCATATGCCATGCCATCATGCCATATCATATGCCATTATGCCATGTCATCATGCCACCTCATATGCTAATATGCCATGTCATATGCCACATCATATGATACCATACCATGTCATCATGCCACATCACATGATATCATGTCATGTCATATGCCACTATGCCACTATGCCATGTCATCATGCTACATCATCATGTCATATGTTATTATGCCACATCACCATGTCACATGCTATTATGTCATGTCATCATGTCACATGCTATATCATCATTTCATAAGCTATTATGCCATGTCATCATGTCACATGCCATGTCATCATGTCATATGCTATATCATCATGTCATATGATATTATGTCATGTTATCATGTCACATGCCACATCATCATGTCATATGCTATTATGCCATATCATCATGTCACATGCCTCATCATCATATCATATGCTATTATGCCATGTCATTATGTCACATGTCATATCATCATGTTATATGCTATTATGCATGTCATCATCATTAATCAGACTTCAGCTCTTGATTCGTGCTTTTACATGGCATAGAATTAGTCGATCAAGTCCTAAATTTTATTTGCTATTAACGATCTCGCTTGTTTATTTGCATTTTCACTCGTGCCACCCAAGGTGGAAATTTCCCCTAGGAGGAGGAGACGCTACTTAACATCCTGGATTTTTTTACATACGAAGATCCTTTGTAATAGAATAGCATTATTCCCCATTTTTAGGATTTAGCATTAAATCCCACATGTATCCCCTATTTTCCTTGATCTCTTTCATTGACCTTTTTTTAAGGATTTATTTCATGGATGGTTTTATTATATTTGCTAAAATATATATGCCATATCATATCATATGCCATGTCACATGCCACATCACACACTTCTATGTCATGACATGCATATACCATGCCATAACATATATTATCTCATATGCCAATACGATATAAAATATGCCAACTCACCATGCAATCCACGTTATTTGCCATGCTATATGCCAATATACCATGCCATTTTTGCCATGATGCCATGTCACATGTCATTATGTCATGCCATGTCGTATGCCACACCACATGCCATGTCGTACACTATGTCACATGCTATGTTAAATGCCAATTCACATATAGATCACTATGCCATGTCATGCATATGCCACGCCATTTTATTATGTCATTATTATGTCATGTCATGCATATGCCTACCATATTATGTCATTACTTCATATATCATGCATATTCCATGTCATCCAAATGCCATATAGCGCTATATATCATTTTACATGCAACCATGCAATGCCAAATCACATGTCGCGTTATGTGCTTACAATATACGCTCGTATGCTTGCCTGCTTAAGACAATTAACTCCAACTATAATGGTAAAATCGATTTTGGAAACTCATAGAAATAGATCTCCACCACCTGAACCCAATCTCTGAAGGGTTTTAACTAGCACTCATGCTATGGGTTGGTTGGATCAATCTAGAACCATCCGATAGAGACTCCCTTGTGACTCTTTTGAGTCTGTATCATTCCTCAGGGTAACCCCTTTAGAAGACTGCACTTTCACTCCAAGTGCGGTCCCCATTTTGTGAGCCTCGCAAGCCTTGCTCTAGACAGTTGGCAGAAATCGACGCTCACAGTGGCGACTCCACTAAGGACATCATGACAAAAGAGTGGTGGCATCTAAGAGTTTCCATATCAATTTTCCCATCATAGTTGGATTAATTGTATGCATCACAAAACCAGTCCATGTCTACACACACCACCATAGTCTCATGTCAAGCTGGTGATTGTGGGTAAGCAAGTACCTTGGACTCCATTCGATTCCTCGAGAAAGCGAATCTGCCTTCACCACTTGTTGTACTATACCGATAACCATTGATGATTCTTGACAGATAGACGTAAGGTATAGTCCTATATCGATGATTCCATTTGGTTAGATAGGTTATGGATAACGTGGCGGGAGACCGTAGCCTATTCTCAAAACTGGACTAAAAGCCCATGTAGTAAGCCTAGCAACATTCCAAATTAGGACCCTTATTGCATGCTATGTGGATCTTTGCCCTATCATATTAGTGGATTTGCATAAACTTGACCTATTTTCCTCCCACATATTACTCTATTAAGAGTCAGAATCCTTTCATAATTTTGTATGGTTGCATAACCTCATGCTTATTCCATGGGTGTACTCTTATCATTACAATATGATCATGCCCATATTGCTCTACTAAGGGTCGGTATCCTTTCATGATTCTATATGGTTACACAACCTCATGTCTATTCCATAGACATAATCTTATCATAGCAATATGACTAGGATGAAATGATGTCAGATTTTTACTGTAATCCCTCATATGATCGGGCAACGATCACCCCTTTTGCTTGCCTTATTGAGAGAAGCGCGCCTTGAGTTCCCAGTGTAACTCCGGACTAGTATCCCACCTAGGAAAGAAGACATTGAACTGACTAATTCTTATGGAGGTATAAGGGTGGCAGGAAGTACTACTATGTGCTACGTGTTTGCTAATCGTTTATGTGTTTTCTGTCCAAACACGCATACATGCATACTCATGCAATTCTATCTAATAAGTCTTCTTTTATAGCCATAACACTCTATGTTTCCTAGCATAGGTCACGTATACATCTTACGTGATGCATAATATACATCCCATGCATACACATGCCAATCACTTAGTTTCGCAGCCATAACATTGGATGTTTCCTAGCATAGGTCACGCATACATTCTATATGTCGTATCACGTGCACCATATACAATCTCATATACATACTCATGCATCCATGCTAACTCTTTTTGTCATGTAAAGACCATGTTAAACTCTCAACCAGTTAGAAATGTTGCTTCATCATCTGACCCTCCTACCTCGACACTAGATGAGGCCACACTTGCTGCAGTTTAGAAACTCATCAAAATAATCAGTGGCTAAGCTCCTGAACAATGACTTCAAAATTCTCCTGCAACAATAGATTCAAGAGGCTCTTAGTCTTGAAGAGTTCATCACCCCACTAGCTCTGATGAAAGAAAAAGGGAAGGGTGTCAATCTGTATGACATAGAGACTGATGATGATGTCTCACTCCATATGCATGATGTTTAGAAATCTAAGACCACTGTCTTGGAGCAGAAGATAGAACAGCTACAGTCTATCATAAAGACCAAGGGCATATGATCTAATATGGACTTCGATGAGTTCTCAATCTAAGTTATTAAGGGGCTGCCTGCCAAGTTCAAGCTCCCAGACGTTCCCAAGTATAGCAGAGTTGGGGACCCGAAGAACCATTTGAAGACATACACCATGATGATGAGCACTACAGACTTGTCAGATGATCAGATAGTTTGACTGTTCTTCATCTCACTAGAAGGACCAGCTCTAGCCTGGTATCATAGTCTAAACAAGGTGACCATGACCGAGTGGAAGCCTCTTTGTACTGCTTTTTGTAAATAGTATGGGTTCAAGTCTTGGTTTGATGTAACTTTGATGGATTTAGAAATGGTTAATCAGAAAACTAATGAGTCCTTCGTGGATTACTTTAGCAGGTGGATGGACAAAGCTGCACTAATCAGATAGAAGCCATCTGAATCTAACATGATCAATAAGCTTATTATAGGATCACTACCACTCTACCAGGATAAGCTGAAGTATCAGATTTTCCATACCTTCGAGGACATCTACTCTGTCGAACAATGCATTGAGCAGACCGAGGGGAAGAAAAAGGAGCCTTCCTTCATGAAACCCAAAACCACCACATACACTCAGACACAACAAAAACCCCACTACATCAATGCCCTGCAAACACCAAACCCCATACTCTAAAACACTACTCCATCTCGAAGGTTCTCGGATCTTGGAATGTAACTTTCTAAGGTTTTTGAGCATCTCCTCAAAGCTAAACTCATTAAGCCACTTGAACCAAACTTCAAAATACTACCCCCAGCCTTAGTAGACACCAAAACCTATTGCCATTATCACCAACACCATAGCCATAATACTTATGGTTACCGCTGTCTCAAGCGGGGTCATTCAAAACCTCATCGACTCTGGTGAACTTGAAGACCCTGAGAAATCAAAACCATCAACCAAAACAAACCCGTTACCTAACTACCACAAAGCCAACCGAACATACATGCTCCAATCAGGGTTGCCAGAATCCTTGGTTCTTAACTTCTTTTCTCCCCTCGGTAATGAGGAGGTTGCTAAACTACCTACCATTACCTTCTGACCAGGTGGTGGATTTGATATTGGTACTATTGACATATGGTACGACAGTTCAGAGGATGAGTCTATAGTTACTCAAGACACCTCTAAATCTAAACCATCAGAGAAGCAAGCTTCTAAGAAAGGTAAGTCGGCCAAGACTTCCAAGGCAGCTAAGCCAGCACCAACATCGCCTAAGCAGCAGAAAGGGTTAGGTGCTAACAAGATGTCCTCTTGAGTCTGCAACATGACTAGTAGTGGTAAGGTGTTCACTCCTCTCGATCTTGGGAAGAGGCTAGAAGCTCCTAAAAAGTCGACCGAGGCTAGACCCACTAAGGATAAGGCTGGTCTAAGCAATATTCCAGCTCCACAGCTAGCTGATCAAGCTGCTCAGCCTGATAATATTATCGTCAAGCACTTGAAGAAGACACAGGCTAACATTAGCATTTGGGACTTGGTGTTATCCTCTCAGTAACATTGACGGGCCATTGTTGAAGCACTCTCAAGCATGAGAATCTCTCGATCCACTTCTACCTTCAGTATGAAGATTCAGCTGGTAAATCGGGAATTACCATCCAGCATGATCACTTTCTCTGATGTGAATCTACCAGCCGAGGGTATCCGCCACAACAAAGTACTCTTCATCAGGGTAAATATCATGAACTTCTCCACTTCCTATGTCATGGTGGATGACGGTTAAGGTATCAATGTTTGCCCGCTCAAGGTACTGCCTAAGCTTGGGGTTCAGCTTTCAGACCTGAAGCCATACAAGACTATCATTAGAGCATATAATGAGTCTAAAAGGGAGGTTACTGGTACCTTCATTGCTATTATCACTGTTAGGCTGATCGAATCAGTGGTGGAGTTTACTGTTCTTGACATTTTAGTGTCTTTTGCATTGCTATTGGGCCAACCGTAGATCTATCCCCTAGGTGGTGTGCCATCCACCTTGCATCAAAAGATCAAGTTTCCATATAATGAGGGTGTGGTTACCATCACTACTAATGATGAGGTTATTTTAGCTTGCATCAAGGATGATGTCCCCCTCATGACTGGTTTTCAGATTGCTGCAATTGGAGAATCTGAATCATACTCGTATCAACCGAGTCTTGCTGTGGAGAGGATGATGTAAATGATGAACTTTATGCCTGGTAGAGGTTTAGGTCGGTACCAGCAAGGTTCGATAGAGTTTAACATTCCTACAACTATGTGGGAAGAGAGGTACTGCATTGGGTTTGATCATTACACTTCAGACAAACCAGAAGAATGCAAGATGGTTGTCTTCATCCAAGGGGAGATACAACATGATCATCCCACTGAGTTGCCTAACTCAGATGACCTCTTTGAGCAATAGTTCAGCATTTTTGGTGACGTCTGTGACCTGTCAGCCTTGACAATAACAGAGAAGACTGCTGCTGCTTTCACCATCAACCCTGATGATACTTTTCAGATCTTTGGTGACATTACTGATCTCACCACTGGCTGCTTGGATCCAGAAATCACTACAGTCACTGCATTGGGAGCCAAGCTGCAAAACTTGGACGTTGAGGACCTGTTGCTACCAAAGGTCTACGAAGATATTGCTACTCTAGTGGATAGCACTTTTGAGGAGCTGCTGTATAGGGACATTGATATCCCAATTTCTATTTTATTTGATGATGATGTAATTCCATCTAAATATAATGCAATGAAGAATAACTTTGCTTATGTTTATGATGTGTATTCTGATGGTGTTATGCATGTGCATGAGCATTTCATGAGCATTTTTGACATTAATGCATCTTGCAGTGAAAATGTTAATATTAGCATAGATGACAAGCCTTATCTACTTTAGATTGCATCAGACTTAACCTTTAAAGAAAGAATAGAAATAATAAGCACATTGAAAAAGCATATAAAAGCCTTTGCGCTAGGCTATAAAGACATGCCAGGTATCGATCGATCCATCATAGAATATAGAATTCCGACCAAGCTGGGGTTCAAGCCAGTTAAGTAGACATTACGATACCTCTAATTAGAGTGGGCTCAGAACGTCAAAGAAGATATCCAAAAGCAGTTGGATGCTAAATTCCTTGAGGTGGTTGACTACCCAGAATAGTTGGCCAATGTGGTATTGGTTCCCAAGAAAGATGGCAGGGTCAGAGTATGCGTAGACTACAGGGATCTGAATAAAGCATGTCCAAAGGATGACTTCCCTTTACCTCATATCAATGTGCTAGTCGATAGTGCAGCTGCTAGCGCTATGTATTCCTTCGCTGATGGATTTTTAGGGTATAACCAGATCCTGATGGTAATTATATATAAGGTGAAGACAACTTTCATCACAGAATGGGGGACCTACTGCTACAAGGTCATGCCCTTTAGCTTGAAGAATGCAGGTGCTACCTACCAATGAGTTGTAACAACCTTGTTGTATGATTTAATCCATAATGAGGTTGAAGTCTATGTAGATGATATGATGGTGAAGTCTCCTACCAGAGAAGAGCATCTGACTGCTCTTGATAGATTTCTTATGCGAGTTGAGAAATATGGACTCAGGCTGAATCCGAAAAAGTTCACATTTAGGGTGACGTCCGGTAAGCTGTTGAGTTGCATTGTCAATCAGAGGGGTATTGAAGTGGATCTTGATAAGGCAAAGTCAATCATTGAGATGCCTATCGCTAAAACTGAGATTGAATTTAGGGGATTTCTAGGATAGCTTCAGTATATCAGTAGATTCATCGCCAAGCTTACTACCATATGTAAGCCTATCTTCAAGCTTTTAAGGAAGAATCAGCCTATGGTTTAGGATAAGAACTGCCAGTTTGCATTTAAGAGGGTGAAGCATTATCTCTCCAACCTATCGATCCTACAACCGCCTCAGCCAAGAAAACCATTACTACTCGATCTAGCCCTAGAAGAGGAGTCATTAGATGTTATGATGGCTCAAGAGAATGACACCGGAGTCGAGCATGTTGTCTACTACTTGAGTAAGAAGTTGTTGCCAACAGAATGTAAGTATAGCACTATTGAGAAACTATGCATGGCTATAGCCTGGGTCACCAAGAAACTCAGACACTACTTTCAGTCATACTAAGTTCAGGCAATCTCCAAGGATGACCCTAAGAAGTACTTGTATGCAGCTCCTTCACTGGTAGGGAAACTCTCCAGGTGGCTGATCCTGTTATCAGAATTTAACATACAATACATCACAACCAAAGTGATCAAAGGTGGAGTGATTGCAAAATTCTTAGCATCCAGGCCAATGGATGACTCTGAGACCTTTGAATTGGACTTCCCAGATAAGCACTTGGGGGCAGTTGATGTCCAGAAATGGCAGTTGCACTTTGACGGCGTGGTCAACAGAAGAGGTGCAGGTATAGGAGTTGTGCTAATCACTCTTAAAGGTGAATTCATTATGCTTTCTAAGCAGCAAAGCTTTCTAGTCACCAACAATATGGTTGAGTATGAAGCGTGTCTATTCGGGCTAGAAGCATTACTAATGATTGGTGTCTAAGATATACAGATATGTGGTGATTTGATGCTTGTTATTCACCAATCTACGACCGAGTAGGATGTTAAAGAAGAAAAGCTCAAGCCTTACGCTAAATACATAAAGCTTATGGTTTGCAATTTCAGCTCATGCCAATTCATTCATATCCTGCATGAAGAAAATCAGATGGTCAATGCTTTAGCCACACTGGCTTTAGTTTATGAGCAACTGCAGAGTCAAGTTCAATTTGTATTCATCGAGCAGTCAAGGATTCCTTACTATGAGAGAGAATGGGTTATGGTACTAGATTAGCCAAACGAGATCCCATGGGTGAGATTCATCCTAACACATCCAATGGGCATCGGTACATACTAGTGGCTATTGACTACTTCTCTAAGTGGGTGGAAGCTGAATCCTACAGTAAACTGGGGGCAAAGCAGGTTGCCCAGTTTATAGAGAAGAATCTCATATGTCGATATAAGATACCACATCACTTGGTGTCTGATAATGGAGTGCAGTTCCAAGGCCAAGTGGTTGACTTATTAGAAAGGTATGGGATCGAGCACAACTGATCCTCTCCATACCGCCCTCAAGCTAAAGGGGCAATCGAAGTGGCTAATAAGATAATCAACCACATCTTAGCCAAGACAGTGCAAACTTACAGAGATTGGCACAAGTAATTACCATTCACTTTATGGGGTTATTGAACCATTGTAAAGAGTCCTACAGGTGCTACCCCCTACTCTCTTGTTTATGGGACAGAAGTCGTATTGCCAATTGAAGTAGATCTGAAATCACTTTGTCATTCTAGAGTCTCAGTTACCAGAAGCTGAGTGAAAAAGCCAGATATGAATAACTGGTTACTATTGATGAGAAGCGGCTGAAGGCTCTCTATCATCTACAGCTTTACAAGAAGCGCATGGCAAATGCATTCAACAGAAAGGTCAAGCATGTTGCCATATAGAAAGCTGATTTAGTTCTAAAGTAAGTCAAGCTAGCTATCCGTGACCCTCGTGAAAAATTCAAACTTAATTGGGAAGGCCCATTCCTGGTTAAAAAGATCCTCTCCAAAGGCGTTGTTCACATCTCAGATTTGGAAGGCAATGAATTCTCAGAACCTGTCAACCTTGATCGACTAAAGAAGTATTTTGTCTAGAGTAAAAGGCAAAAGAAAAGCAAAATAAAAATAAAAATTCTAATGAGCTAAAAACCTACATAGGTGGTTCACGTAAAAATTAAGATAAAATGAAAAATACTTGCTCGATGAGTTAAAAATTGGCTTGGATGACTCATGTAAAAGTTAGAGCTCTTAGAAGCAAAAGGAGAGCATTAAAATAGTTTATCAGAAAATTTTGCACGAGACTGGTCAACAACAGGGGTTAAGTCTGATGCACATCAGGGAACTTCTGTGTTGGTTTTAACATTTTTCATGCAAATGTTTTAATCTCATTAATGCAAATGGAACACATGTTCATAAACTTAGCCATGAGTAATACTAGTTTCAAACACAAAGCTATATCTTTCTTTATTACATGCAATCTTGTTGCCTAACAATGTCTTATAGTACAGGACTTAGGAATGGCGCAGTACCCATAGCTTATACTCCTCATCTATGGTAGATCTAGCTCAAGGAATCTCCACTAGCACAATCTGGCAACGAGGCCAAGTCCTCTCCACATACTCCATAAAACGAGGCATCAACCTTCCTCCTTTAAATTTTATCAATCAAGGGATAGTCTACAGATGATCGTAGTGCGTGCAATGCCTAAATCCTGGTAGTGGGATATAATCTATGTAAGTCATCATAGTCACATGCTGTATGCGCCACTAAGGACAGGTCCACCTGATCTCACTCTCAAGTCTGGTCCTTATCCACTCAATTCAGCCCTGGAATGTCAACGTCCTTACCTCGCTAAAGGTATAACCTCTTCGTATATAGCTATGAGGAAGGTATCTCTACGGTTCCCTCGCTGGTGGTGCTAGGATCCCAAGTTTCTCTTGAAGCCAAATCTGTAAACAAAAATAAAAATAAAAGCTCGTTGAGTTGAAAACCTTGCAAAAAGGCTGCTTAGGCAAAAATTAGAGTGACCCGTTGAGCTGAAAACCCAAGGGGGCAGTTCAAGCAAAAGTTAGGGTTTGAGGTAAAAAAATTAAAAGCTCGATGAGTCGAAAGTCTTACGAAAGGTAACTCATGCAAAAATTAGAGAGAAATACAGCTTTTCTAAGTTAAAAACCTACAAAGGTGGCTTAGAAATTCTTACCTGCAGCAGGAGAACGCTACCACTGAAACGTTTGGACTACCCTCGCTTCACTCTGTCCAACCTAAGTATTGTCTCTGTAATGATCATAGGAAAAAGGGTCCGACCTCACATCATCTAGTCTACCACCAGCTTGATCAGTAAATCTCTATGACCGAATGGATCGCGGAATAAGAATTATGCTAACAATCCAAATCCTACTACTCTCAACCATGAGAAACTATCTACACGTTTTTGACCACATAGCTGGAAAATAGCAGTAAGATCTGCATAGCCATATGCTATTAAAAGTGACCTCATCTCAATCGGGCTGATGTCAAAAGCCCTAATCAAATGTGGGAATGCCTCCCCAATAGGCATGGGCATTGTTAGCATCACTGTCACACCCAGACCTAGTGCAACATGCTCCCGTAGAATAGTTAATAAACTCCATAAACAATGAATTCATTAATTGTTCTACAAGGGATCTATCTTTACCCCCGTTTTATTATTATTTTTTTTTACTTAAGTCACATCCATAAACCAACTCGGACAAATAGAACACTCGTAATTCCATATGGATTATCAATACACCATATACATTCTTATTGGATCATCAAACATACATGTTCTACATGTCTTAAGTATATCATCATAATACCAATATGATACCACACACGAAGAT
>CANYBF011761183.1:0-10074 GCA_948192965.1 Dalechampia spathulata | reverse complement strand
ATGGCATGCATAGTAGTGTGTTCATGTGTCATGTGACATGACATGTGACATGATGACATAGTATATTTAAGCAAATATACGAATAAAAATAAAGGCCGGTGAAAGGGATCGAGGAAATTAAGGGGTACACACGAGATAAGGGGATTATTATAGACCGAATAATAAATCCTATCCTATTACAAAAATTCCTCGCGTACATAATTTCCCGGGTATTAAGTAATACCCCTTTTTCCCCTCGAGTTGCACAATCCAAAATGCACGAATGGATTAATATGCAAAATAAACAAATAAAATTCATTAGTAGCAAATGAATTTTGGATTTATTTGACTAGTCCAATACCATTTAAAAGTAAAAACCAAGAGTCAAAATCCAGCAATTATTAAGAAATAATTGAAAGAATAAACACGAGTTGGATCATGAAAATTCATTTTAATAAAAATAATTTTAGGCAAAATTATTTTTGTTTAATCATGGATAATTAATTAGGAGGACTATAATCACACAAAAATTACTGAAGATAGTCCTATGACCAATTAATTTCAATCCTTTCAAAAATCGCATTTATACAAGTAAAAATAGCATTTTATCGTAAAAATTAATTTTGAGGCCAAGATTAATTACATGTAATTATTTTATGACTTTCCCAGAATACTTGAGCCACTGTAAAGCATCAAATACCATTAGATACGTCAAAAATATAGTGAAATATGGTCCAAAATACAATTTTTCTAGAAAAACATGAACTATGTGCGCCACACATGGGCTAGGTGTGGTGCACATAGATCAACATGTGGCGTACATTGTTGATGAATATGCAAGAAAATAAAATCTGTCAGCACAGAAATGATCTACAAACAAAATCCAGCAACTTTAATGAAGACAGTACCTCATTTTGACCTTGTTTCGGCCTCGGGTTTGATGAACCAAATAATTAATTAAGCAATTAATTGAAATAATTAATTTTAAAGCCAAAATCAAGTAGATCTGAACAATTTATGACAGATCCAGAACCCCAAGTGCATGGAAAAGCTACTGGAGTCACTATAAAATTCAAAATCGAAGCGGTTCTGGTTGAAATCGAGTTTTTCTGTGAGAATCGGGATCTATGCACGCTGCACATAGATGTATATATAGCGCACATTGTTGAAAAACTGAAGTGAAAATCAAAAATGTTTCAGCATAAACCCTAGATCTAGCCCCGATCTAGGTAGATCGGACCAAAAATCGGGTTTTTGCCTGTGGATTTGCATCCAAATCATGGAAAATAATTTTAGAGTAAAAATTATTTCAAAGTTGGCTTGTTTAAGGCAGATCCAGGGCACCCAAGGCATGGAAAGGCCTTGAATGACCCTAAAATGGCCAGATCACGAAGAAAACCGGGGGAAAAATGCGAGTTTCTTTGAAATCTGGGGGCTATATGCGCTGCATATAACCCTATGTGCGCCACACATGTGCTACATGTGGCACACATAGAGGCATATGTGGCACATATACCTTTGAAAATCAGAGGAAAATGAAGAAAAATGAAGGAAAAGAGGGAAATTACCTTAATCCAGCAGAGTTTTCTTCTTGATCTTCATTCCAAACGTGTTTAGGGAGCCTAACTAGATCCAATTTGTCTCTAATTCCCTAAGAAAAATTAATTAAGTGTTTAATTAATTTTCGAAATTATTTTGGCAGAGTTTTGGCTGCTCTCAGAGCAAATTCGGGATCCTTTCAGATGAACCCCGAGCTCTATATTTATAGAGCAATTTTTGGGCGTGGTAATTTTGTAATTTTCGCCCTGATTTGAAAAATTTTAAACCTATGTGTGCCATATATAGGGCTATGTACGTAGCACATAGCCTATATGCTGCGTACATAGGTCAATATGCGTAGCATATTGTTTAGAAACCCTCGCGTAAGGCCCATTGCGGTCACTTCCGGGATGCACCCTGAAATGTATAAGCGTTATTCGACATGAGGAACAACTTTGTAGAAGAAAGTTTTTCCAAATTCGATCCCGAGAAGGCTCCCGACCAAACGTCTTTACTATGCAACGTGCGTAGCCTATAGGGCTATGCGCTACGCACGATGTGTTTTTGCCCTATGTGCTCCACCTCGTACGGGTAGAACGAAATGCGTCCATATGTTCAGGAAAGTGAAAATGACATTTCAAGAAACTTTGTAGTTATAAGTTTTCTCAAATTCGGCCCCAAACATCGAGTTTTGCTAAATGGGCCCAATTTGAGCCCAACAGGCCCATTAAGGCCAAAACGTGGCATTTAGGATGCCGTAAGTCATGCCTCACATAGGCACTAGTGAAAATGTGTTCAGTTCGTTTAGAACACTCAAATTTTGCCAAGTCGGGTGGTGGGCCAACCTGGGTACTATTCATGATGAATAGTACCCTTGTGTGCCCCATAACATAAAAAGGGCCTAAGAAGTGGCAAATAGCATGCCAAGCATTTTGCCTTAAGTAAGGCGGCAGATAAGATGTGTTCTGTGCGTACAGAGCGCATCAAAGTGGACTATAGTGGGAAGCGGGCCCCATAATGCGGTGAACCTTGAAATGTGGCATTCGGGATACCAAGGGTGTGCCTTGTGTAAGGCAGCAGCGAAATGTATTCTATAAGTACAGAATATGCAAAATAAGTCAATAGAGGTAGCGGGCCCCACCTGCATACTATTCATAATGAATAGTGACCTAGGTTCAAAATGCAATATTTTGCATTCTATGTATCCTACCGCGCGCAGGCAGGTGTGAAGTATATTATGTAAGTATAGAATATACAGAATAGGCTAGTAGAAGCTACGGGCCCCACAGCGCAGTGGGCCCGGAAGATGGCATTTATGATGTCAAGTGTTGTGCCTTACGCAAGATAACTAAAAAATGTATTCTATAAGTATAGAATACACAGAGTAGGTTATCAGGGGCAGCGGGCCCCGCTACTGTTTGGTGGGCCCACCTATACACTATTCATGATGAATAGTGCCCAGGGCCAAAAATGCAATATTTTGCATTTCAAGTGGTTTGTCTCGTGTAGGCAACTGTGAAGGGTATCTTGCATGTAAAGAATACTCAGAATAGAGAAAATGAGAGTGGCGGGTCCTGCCAGGTGCCATGGTGGGCCCCACCAGCTCTGATGTACTTTGTACACCAGAATACCTAAGGGAAGCCTACAGAGGGCTATGTGCATAATCGGGGTCGATCCGGGGACTAAGATCGAGCTGGATCAACAGAAGTCCGAAATTGCACGATGGTGAAAAGTCAGGGTCAATAGTTTGCCCTCTGATCAGGATCGTTTTGAGGTGACACGCGCGTAAGTTGTCAAAATGCGATATGATCATAACATGACTTTTCATACAGAGTATGAAGCGTACCTGACTCATAAGGGTACTCGTGTTGAGGCTTAAATCCCAATTCTGCCAATGGGAGCTTGGTGCTCGGGCTGGAAGATCAATGCTGACCTGATAATCCCAATTCTGCCAATGGGAGCCCAGTACTCGGGCTAGATGATCAAGGCTGATCAATGGTCCCCAATGGGATTGATGGCAACGCCCCGAGTTAATCATCTGGAATTGGTATCCAGATGCCTATGCACTAGGATTTAGGAACCAAGGGCTTGGTTCTGTGATCACTGCTGGATCAGGTGGTCAACTGCAGGACCTGGATGACCATCGGCTGGGTCTATTTTCGTGCCATCATAAAAATGCCAGATATCTCCAAAACTGCTTTCGGGATCCTCTGTTGGGTCTCTGACATTTCTAGTCGATGGTTTTAACCAGTATAAATACCCCAGCTTCATCATTGGGGGCCCGGTGTTCAGGCTATTTCGATCAGAGTTGACTGGTGGTCACTGCGAGACCGATGGCTTCCTTGTGAGTAATTCATCTGAAATCCGCATTCAGATGCCTATGCGTTAGGGTTGAGTAGTCAAGGGCTTGACTTGGTGATCTTTACTGGATCGAGTGGTTCTACAGCAAAACCAATGGTGACCGTTTGCTGGGTCTGGGTGATCAACCATCATATCTTATTCTCGCGCCATCAAGTAAGTGTTGTCTATCTCCAAAGTCTATATTTACGACCCTCTGTCGGAATGTAACACTATTTGGTCAACGGCTTGACCAGAAGTCAAAGGCTTGACTGCTTTCGATCGTCTGTTGGATCAATTTCCTGTCTTTACCGGACATAGGAAAACAATTTGTCAGTGAAATTGTTATTGAAATGGTCCAAGAAAAATACCTGAATTTTTGAGTATCAGTCTGCTGCATTCTGACTCATTTTTTGGATTTTTTACACGCTGCAGGTCGTGAAAATTGGGCTCAATGGAGCAAACGACCTCAAAAAATTTTGAAATTTTTGCCAGAGGCCTAATTCTTCATGTGCATTTTAGTGGGAGGGTGACGTACATTAGCAGACTCCCACAGTGGGAGGCATATGTTGGCAAAATTTGCAAAGTGCGGTGCACGTTCTCCTATATGTGGCGCACATAGCTTGGAAATTTTATATTTTTGGGCTTCCAATTCAAAAATCATTTTGTTTCCCTTTGAAAACTCGATTTCCTCTAAAATCCCAAATTGAAAACTTTGCGTTTTTGTAGAAATGGCCGGAATTAGGATGCAATCGACCCCCTGGGATCTCGAATGTATCCCGAGTTATGCTCTAATCGAGCTTACAACTCATGATGCTTATTTTAAAGCTTGATTTGGTGATGCAATTGCAAAGACTTTTGCCATAGACTCACATCGGTCCCGAGCTCCTCTTGAGAAGGTGAGTTTTCTACGACTCGGCTTGGTTTTTTGGCTTTTTAGGTTTTTTCAAAAATTGAGTTTTAGGCTATTTTTGATGCGTTTAGGCTTGTTTTAGGCTAAAATTTTATGCTAGGCTAAAGCTAGGCTTAGGTGGGCTCGTGTTTGTCTGATTGGTTCGGCAAAAATCAAGCTTTTCAGTGCAGGTTTGGGCTATATGTAGCGCATATAGCACTATATGTTCCACATGTATGCCATGTGTGGTGCACATAGTGCTATGTGCAGTGCACATAGTGCTATATACAGCACACATAGCACTTAGAAATAGGCCAAATCGTCAATTTTCCAGTCATTTTTCAGAGAATTATGCATTTTAGGGCTTCATAGGCATGAATAAGCGCATTTAGGGCTGGGAGGAAGAGCTTTGTACCTCTGAAACTATTTTATGCACTCTGTAATTTAGTTTGAAGTCTGACATGAATTCTGTATTTTATAGAGGGAGCGGACAGTGGTAAGCAGCGGTAGCATCCGCGACGTCTTTGAGTGGTACTCCCAGCTGCCAGGGAGATCCGTGCAAGAGTGGACCGAAGCTGTTTTGGTCCATATATCACATGCTTCACTGGTGTGGAGAAGAAATGTAACAGGCTCGTCATTACTACCATGATCGAGCGGTGGATGGATTCCACACATACCTTCCACTTGCCAGTAGGTGAGGTCGCGATTACTCCAGGGATATTTGCTGGAATCATCAGGTTGGAATGCGCAGGGCTATCTGTTCAATTTGATGCTAGGTTGACATCACCTCGTTGGCTGTATGGGGCAATATTTGACCTCCTGGAGGTGTCACTCAATGTACGAGGAGGGCACAGTATTTCTTACGACTGTCTCGAAGAGGCGGTTCTGGCAGAGAGGCTTGGTAGAACAATCTCTGCAGATCAGTATACCCGTAGCTTTCTGCTGTACGTGCTAGGGTGTACTTTATTCAATGATAGCCGGAACAACATCCATATGTTAATGTTATGGGCCCTCCGTGACTTGGAGTCCATAGGGCGATATGATTGGGGCAGTGCTAGCCTAGCCCACCTGATGCAGGGGCTTGATTACTGTAGTAGGCACTGTAGGGACCGCTTCATTAGGTGCTGGCAGGTCATAGAGGTAAGCAGAATTCTGTTAATTCCATTACTGTAGTGTCTATCTATGTCTTGCTGACTATGCATATTGACCTTGCAGATCATGGCATATGATTTCGGGTTGCTACTAGAGCCTGATATTCCATATAGGGTACCACTTGGTTTTCCTCGTATGCGGGCATGGTGCGTACCAAGGCAAAGGCTCGACTATACAATGGACGAGTTGAGGGAATACCTCAATAATTTAACCTGGGACCAAGTAAGAAGAAACAATTTAATTAGCATTAAACTATATTGAAATTGTTCGAGAAATACCTGTGTAGGCATCTAATTTCTCTTCATTATTGAATAGGTGTGTCCCTATCCGTGGAGTAACATGCATCCAAGGCCAGAGTACGTGACAATCTTGATGCGTAAGGATGAGCAACATATGTTGTTGGAGGGTCTTGAGAGTAGACTCTTCTATTTAAGCGAGCATGTTGTGGACTGGCATCTGGGGCCAGAGAGCTGGGTGGAGCCTGCTGCACCCCCACGTGTAATGTTCTGGGCGTCTTGTACTGACACTGACCTAGAAGTGCTTACTGGATTAGCCGGTATTCTCGGGCAGGAGCGCCTGTCGGACTCACCAATAGATTACTCCTCTTTCATCTAGTTGAGGCTATTGGGGCTGATGGAGGTTTCCACATGTAGGAGCCAACGTGATTGATTCAGTGGGACCGGAGGGAGATCCACTTCCCATGGCAGTCGAGGTGGACGTTATGGCTCATCGGGAATTTGGACTTCTCTAGACGGTGATGCTTCAAAGAGATCCCGTGATTCTGGGGCAGGTGCAGTCCCATCAGTAATAATATCAGCTACTCTGGAGGTGCCTCCAGGATATGGACGTCTGATAGATTTTATGGAGGGTCAATTGGCGTGGCCACAAAACCCATTGATCTTTACTTATGATGAAACTAGTCGTCCCTATGAGACCTCTTTCGTGGTACCAGCAAGGAGTGACATCAAATTTGATCCTCCAAACATAACACATGTGTCTTTTTCTTGCAGGTGCCTTGAGATGCCATGGCTAACGCTTCAAGGTTATTGATGGGGTTGCACCGTTGTTACACGTCTGACATATTGGACGTGCAGGTTGGTACTTGTTATAAATATGAATGCATGGATATACATGAATGTATGGCTTATATGCCTAGATGTTTTATGCCTGCAGTCTAGCCGATAAGTAGAATGAGAGGAACGCGATCGTTTGGCTCAGATGACAGGGGAGAGGGATCGAGAGATTGTACAACTGACGGCATGTCTAGAGCGCTACAACATCGAAGTCCCCGACAGTCCTAGTCCTGAAGATGATCATTCTGGGGAAGATGATGCTTAAAGAAGATGTGACGTCAGGCTCTAATATGCATGGCATCAGAAATTTGTAGTTTTTGTACTAAAGTAGAATAATATGTTACAGACTGGCAATTTCGTGCCTAGTACGTCAAGGCTGTTGCATACCAACTGTGTGAACAGTTAAAAGCTTGAACTGTATAACTTATGGATTTATTAGTGGAATCCAATGTTGTTTGCTGCTTATAAATACACCATGCTTTATATTTATTGGCAAAACATAACTCGTATATTTTTCTTTGCAGAAATTAGATATACAATGACTCAATAATCATTGTCTGCTTTCCGCACACTTTCTCGCCGTTGGGGAAATAATGAATGGAGTAGACTAGGCGAGATCAGACTTCAATACTTGAGAACCTTCTAGCAAGTCTCAATTAACCACTCTTTTTTGCATGCTGCCGTGCAATTCTGGTATCCGGAGGTTCATGTATTCCGGTTTAGGCATGTAGAGTTATGTCCAATGTACGAGGAGTTTGCTACCATCCTTGGGGTTACCTGTAGCATGATGACGATGCTGTTAGTGCCAATGCTTGTTGGAGATGTGTTCTCATATCTGATCAGGGCTTTTGATATTAGTCTGCTGGAGGCGGGATCTCTTTTGACTACAGACGGCTCTATAGATCTTGTTGCCCTTTTTTGGCTATGTGGTCAGAAATCTGTAGAAGATCCATCATGGCTGAGGGTGGCTAGATTTGGATTGTTGGCATAATTCCTGTTCATCGATCCATCCAGTCATGGAGATTTGCTGATCGGGCCTGTGGTAGACCAGATTATGGAGGGTCAGACCCCTTTTCCCATGATCATTGTGAAGACAATCCTTGGACTGGACAAAGTGAAACATGGACAATCTGAGGGCTTTAGTGGTAGTCTGCTTCTTTTATAGGTGAGAATTCTAAGTTGCCTTTGCAGGTTTTCAACCTAGAAAATTTATATTTTTGCCCTAACTTTTGCATGAGTCGCCTTTTATGAGGTTTTTGGCTCATAGAGCTTCTGCTTTTATTTTCAGACCTTAACTTTTGCCTGACCTTCCCCCTTGGGTTTTCAGCTTAATGGGTCACTCTTACTTTTGCCTGAGCAACCTTTTGCAAGGTTTTCAACTCAGCAAGCTTTTATTTTTATTTTCTTTTATTACAAATCTGGCTTCAAGAAAAGCTTGGGATCCTGGCACTGCCAACATGGAACCCGCAGAGATACCTTCCTCATAGCTATATGTGGAGAGGCTATGCCTTTGGTGAGGTAAGGACAATGTCATTCCAAGATTGGATTAAATGGATGGGGACTCGACCTGAGAGCGAGATCAGGTGGAGCTGTCTCTGGTGGCATATACAGTATGTTACTATAATAACTTACATAGATTGTATCCCATTGCCAGGATTCAGGCATTGTACACACTACAGTCCTGCTAGGATCTATTATCAGTATGGCCAGTGACAGACCATTCCTCAGCTGACAGAGTTCGAGGGAGGTAGGCTGGTGCCTCATTTTATGGAGCATCTGGAGGGGACCTGGCTTTGCCGCCAGATAGCATCGATGGAAATTCCCAGAGCTAGACCTGCCACTGATGACGAGTACAAGCTATGGGTGCTACGCCAAGCTTGAATCTTGTACTATAAGATATTGTTAAGCAATAACATATAATAAAGGGTGATAATGCTTTGTGTTTACAACTTGTATTACTTATGGCTAAGTTAATGAACATGCATTCCATTTGCATTAATGAGATTAAAACATTTACATGAAAATGTTGACATAGAAGTTCCAGATGTGCATCAGACTCAACCTCTGTCATTAACCAGTCTCATGCGAGATTTTCTGATTAATTATTTTAATTCTCTCCTTTTACTTTTAAAGAGCTCTAACTTTTGCATGAGTTATCCAAGCAGATTTTCAACTCATTGAGCGAATGTTTTTCTTTTTACCTTAACTTTTCCGTGAACCACCTATGTAGGTTTTCAGCTCACCAGACTTTTCATTTTTCATTTTGCTTTTCCTTTTACCCTCTGCTCTAGACAAAGTATTTCTTTAGCCGGTCAAGGTTGACAGGTTATGAGAATTCATTCCCTTCCAAATATGAGATGCGAACAGTGCCTTTGGAGAGGATTTTCTTAACTAGGAATGGGCCTTCCCAGTTGGGCCTGAACTTTCCACGAGGATCACGAATAGCTAGTCTGACTTGCTTCAGGCCCAGATCACCTTCCTGTATGGCTACAGGTTTAACCTTTCTATTGAATGCGTTGGCCATGCGCTTCTTGTAAAGTTATAAGTGATAGAGAGACTTCAGCCATTTCTCATCGATAATGACCAGCTGTTCATACCTGCCCCTTTTACATTCAACTTCTGGCAATTGAGATTCCAGAATGACCTAAAGTGATTTTAGCTCCACTTCAATTGGCAATACGACTTCTGTCTTGTGAACCAGAGTGTAGGGGATAGCACCCATGGGACTTCTTATAGTGGTTCTATAACCCCATGAGGTGAATAGTAGCTGCTCATGCCAATCTCTGTAGGTCTGTACCGTTTTGGCTAAGATGCGCTTAATTGTCTTGTTAGCCACTTCGACCGCCCCATTAGCTTGAGGGCGATACGCAGAAGATCGATGGTGCTCAATCCTATATTTCTCCAGTAAGTTTGCAACTTAGGCTTGGAACTGTACTTCGTTATCTGACACTAGGTTATGTGGCACCCTAAATTTGAGCCTCTCGGATTGATTGGGATGAGCTGGACTATTTCTTCATTGCTTTGCCTTTGCGGGCATTCCCGGTTCATTCAGGTGCAGTTCAGGGTTTGTTTAGGTTGCTTAGGGTATGTTTTGGGCATCAT